>JAVQJL010061593.1:0-44928 GCA_036024295.1 Nannoperca obscura | reverse complement strand
ATTTCTTTAAAGTTAAGACTAGTTTAAAGTCATCTTCATTGAAAAGTACAGTGCTTTTCCTTCAAAAATAAGGACATTTCAATGTGACCCCAAACTTTTGAACGGTAGTGTATGTTGCTACTTAAGCAAGCATGTACTGTGGAAGTCTTCCAGTCTCAATGTGAATCTTATTATTGCTGTGATCTGTCTATTTATTAAGCTTGAGGTATGAAGGAAATGAATGGTGTTTGTAACGAAAAATATCACCCACGGGACACAAGTGGAATATTTGACATACCGTAGGAGAAAGAAGATATACTGCAGATTGTCTGACTTGTTGTCTCCACACATCCATAGGTGGTGTTCAGAGGACAGTCTTATAATATGATATGGGTCTATAAGCTATGTAGGTAAATAAAAAATACAGGTTAGCCCTCTGTTTACCCCTTTGTGATTTGTGTCACAAAGATTAGTGTAAACCTGTCTGAACCTGTGTAACCTCTTCATAACCTCTTCAGATGCTTCTGGTTTGTTAAGTGTTTGAATGACACTTTTATTCCTTCAAGCATTATGTTCAGACTTATGCGAGCTACGCTGATTTCTGAGTGTGCAAGAATATATTGTTCAGGGAATTATTTTCTAAATTTAGATTAGAAGTACTTTCAATTTTCTTTTGTATAGCTTCTCTACAGAACATTATACACTCTCAAGATATTTACTGAGATAATTTTCCACTTATATAAAATACAACAGAGAAACCAACCTTTGGTATATAGAAAATGAGAATTATTTTATAGTTTACAGTATGTCATAGCTGCCTCCTGTACTGTACTCTACTGACTAACTTACCCTCAGGGTCCTTATCTTTCATCTGACTTTGAACAAGTCAACATTGAAAACCACAGTAATATATGGTGTGATCTCAGTGATAAACTCACACATTAGCAAACAAAGCTAAAGTTGTTCAGACTACAAATGAAAATTAGCCGCTGTAAATAAACAAGGCCAGGGAGAGGGGAGGGTAAGTCTGTGTTGGCTACTGACAGTTAACAGTAACATTGCTAATGGACTAATGTAATAATTGTAATGTTAAATGTAAGTAGATGCATGTGGGGGTGGGGGTGGGGGTGCACTATCAAGGCCAGCCACGGGGGCTGAAATTCAGTGCCCCTGGTCACTTTTTCTGTTAAGTTACAAGTTGAGTAAATGTTACCTATGACCAGCATGTAAAGGAGGACGTTTCTGGGTTGCCAGTTTTTCAGTAATAGACTTTTAAGTGGATCTTTAATTGCGATACCAGCACTTTTGATGGTCATGAAAACATAAAAATGATTCTTTCGTGGATCTTATAGAGTTTTTGTATGATAACGTACACAGGGTTAAATGCTCTTAAACAACAGAATGTCAAGTACAACATAGGATTTGAGAAATATATCTCAATTCTCACTTATTTTATACCTACACTGATGAATTTGAGAATGTCTTTGCATAACGATCAATTGTAAGAATATACCAGTCAGAAAGTTACTGTGTTTTCAAATGTTTGGGATTACAGTTCACCTACGTCACTGAATGATTCTTCAGGGTCCTCCTAAAGGTCTCTTCAGGTGCAAAATAATAGTCTACAAGGATGCAACAAAAACTATTGTTTACAAATGACAGCGTAAAGTAACAGATTTCATCTTAAATGAAAATCTCACCTTTTAATGAACTATGATTTCTAAACGATGAACTGGTATTGTAATTACCCTTCAATGTGTCCTGTGGACATCTGTGTCTCACTATGCGTTGAATGTCTAAAAATGTAATGACTGCATTTTATACAAGTCATTCATGGGATTTTGTTTAATAGGGGACCTCTCGTCTGACCACTATGTAGCAGCCATTTAATATGTAGCACTTGGTTGAGCCTCCCCACACAAAACATGGGTAATTTATCTAATTTATAAGGGATTGAAACGTCCATGTTGATGTATAAATGCTGTTGTAGCAAATGTGTCAATGGCTTGTCAACTGTCAGCGCTAGAATTTGAATTCGTGGAGGTAAGCTATACAATTACCCCCTATGGATTTGGTCTAGAGACAAAGTTTACAGAATTTGTCTGTTCTAGCACTGATTGTGTTTCAATGTAAATACATTTACACCATGACTTGTGTCTTAGTGCACCCAAAAAAAGAGTAATGGAAGCATGTTTTTTCTGTCTTTGCTGTTTCTCGCTCTCCCTTTCTCTTCTTTTACCTCTCTGCATCTGTGATGGTCAAAATGTAACCGTAGGGTAGGAGGGCTAGAGGACGAGGAATGAGATAGTTCAACATGTAATGTATACACGGTATGTTGATACTTTTATTTGTACTTTTTGGGGAGAACACTATTAAAAGAATACTCAAGAAAAGTCACATGATGTCTATGTTTCATTTAAGGATAAGCCCTGCCCTCCATTTAAGGGACTGCTATATGCATTTCGAATACAAGTGCTTGTCCTAGTTAATAGCATACTGTAGATATTCAGGACTGGTCTTAATCACAAGCATCAAATTATAGTAGGACAGAATTACCAGGTTTAGTGGTTGGTGATATTGGTATTTATCTCTTGTCTTTCTCTCATATCAAGCAACAACAAAAATCTTAATAAATCTTAGCAGACGGAACATGTTTGATTTCTGAAGTGTGCTTTTTGCAACGGAGTCTGCTTATGTAAAAATGAGACCTGAAGCCCAGAGACTTTTTAAGAATTCTGTTCAATGTCACTAACATGTTACATGTCAGTGAAGTGAAAACCATAAACCATATCATCATATATGATCATACAATCATATTAGGGATTCAAGAATCAAGACAGGAGTCAACAGATGCTTTGTAAGCTGTTAGACTGGTGATAGAACTTCACCTGTTTTAAATATTTTACATTTAATGTAACAAAACATGCATTCCATCATATAATATTATGAATGAGACAGCATTTATTACAGACAGATGCATGACAAATTTTGTCAAAGACATGTAACTATGTGGATTACTTTGACACATCTAGTTAGCAGGTCTGGCCTGATCACAGCTTGGATTTATAAACTATAAGGTGTTTCTGTGATCCGTCTGAAAAAATGTCACCCATAGAGCAGCATTATCTTGCACCCTGTCAATTTATTTTATAAGGAGCCACAGGAATGTGCCCAGACCCCATCCAATTTATTTCACAGTGATTTTCAAGGTTCAGCAAACTGAGATATCACTTTCGCATGAAGTGTGATATGACATCCATGGGCAGGGGGAAGATGATGGTGGAGTTCTTCTCTGCTGCGATGGTGTTGAGAGTCTGCAGGTAGCGAAGCTGCAGGGCTGACGGAGACTCTGCTATCACGAGGGACGCCTCCTTCAGGGCACGAGATGCATTCATCTCACCTTCTGCTGCGATCACCTGCGCGTAGGTCAAGAAAGAGAGATTAGGGTGACACACAGTAACTGGCCCAATAGTAAACACCTGAAAATAATGCATTATTACAAAATGATAGCGTGACATTTTGCATGTACTGTATGTGTCGTGTTACTGACCTTGGCTCTGGCCTCTCGTGTAGCCTCTGCTTCAGCAGCCATGGCTCTCTGCAACTGATGTGGCAGCTTCACATCTTTTATCTCCACACGCTCCACCTTGATGCCCCAGTTGTCTGTGGCTTCATCCAGGCTCGTCTGGAAGAGACAGAAAGGGCAAGAACTTGACATTGATTATGCCATACCATCCGTGGATGACATTAACACATGAAGCTGTCTGAAGCTGCCATGAATCGAGAAAACCAAGCCAACCAAAAGTCTTTTACAATTCTTACACATGATGCAGTGCCTTCCTTTGAGAGAAACTTTCAGCAATGAACAATTGTCTCTTTTGTTTGTCTTTTGTTACAGACATGCCTGCCTGTGAGTTTCCATTTTGTGAATATAAAGTATCCCAGTGATGTAAAATAGGCCTCTTTGCCAACACAAAATGGATCAGAGTGATATCTAAAAATTTGCTGGAAAAATCTATTTAAACCACATCAGTACTTTTTAACAGAATTGAATATTGAATGCATTTTACCTTGGTGAAAAATACATTTATTTTCAGGTTGTTTTTTGCGTGTGCATTCAAATGTGAAATATGCGATCTAGTTTCAAAGGTTTTTATTCAGATTCTGTACCTGCATGCTGTGAGCAATGCCCTCACGGTCAGACAAGAGCTCAGACAAGTTCTTAGTCCCCAGGACATTTCTGAGGGTGGTTTGAGCTAGCAGACGTGTGGAAAAGTCAGCGTTAGACACGTTGGCCACAGAGGCGATAGGGTCACTGACCCGGAAGTACACCACTCCATCAACACAAACTGTAACTGAGTCTTTGGTCAGGATCTAGGGTAGAAACACATGACATTTTGTGAGTGTGTGTTTCCATAGAGTTTAACTGAAATGATTTTATAATGTTGCAAAAGAGGATTTATCACAACTGTGTGCTTTACCTCTTGTGGTGGGATGTCAAATGAAACTGTTCGCAGATCCACTTTCACAAAAGAGTCAGTGCACGGCATGATAAAGAAGATTCCTGTGGACAAACAGAAAAGATCAGGAATTTTCAGTTTAATAAAAAAAAAAAAGACCTTGCAATCCTGCATGAATATGAAATGACCCCCTTTTTTGTTTCCAACTATAAATTACATGGCCAATTCAGGATTTGTTTTAAAAGCCAGTGAAAAAATAAAAGATGAAAAAGTGTTTTTACCTGGTCCTTTAGCCTTCCTGTCTGTAATGCGTCCCAGTCTGAAGATGACAGCACGCTCATACTCCTGAACAATCTGCAAGGAAGACCACAGCTCAAGCTCAAATCACATTCAAATATGAAAAAAAAGAGGGAAATTGCGGTTCATGCTTTTCAACCCACTGTTCTGACTTATTGAGTTCACTCACCTTCAAACAAAACCAGATGGTGATGGGGAAGAGGAGAACTGTGAAGATGCCAGACAGTATCACTATTACCCAACCAATACATCCCAAAGATCCTGTCCGCTCAGCTAGAGAGAAAGAGAAAGACAACAGTGAGTGTTTGAATATCCCTAAAATCCATAAAACAAATAAGAAGTATAGAGAGGACAACCTCCTTGATATAGCAAAGTTAGAGACATGAACAAGTTTGGATTGAGAATAAACAAGATCTAATTCACTGGGGCATTATGAAGGGAAATATGAACATCTGTCATGAAAGCCCACAAGCTCACAGATCAGAAACCAGTTTGCAATTACTTTGGAGCGCTTTGGAAGTGGACGTGATGTCTTTTGGCGCTCTACAGGAGACCTTAAGGAAAGCTTTCAACCCTCAACTGCTGCACACTATAAACACTACACACAAAATTGAGCAGATGCAAAGCAGAGCACACCAGCTTGATTTAAACACCTTGGATAAATACAAGTGTTGTGTTAACAGCAGTAATTAATATTGTCCTCAGAATCATAATAGAACATTATTAAAAACTGCTGTTTATGGATTGTACCTCCACCTGAGATCTAACACAGATACTAGCAGCAACACATACACACAGACAAATAGTAAATGTTTACTCATGCAACATGATCTCTGCAGTGCTGCTGTGGTAATTAAAAAATCATAAAGCGAGGGAGGTGTCTCCCAGTCATACAGTCTCATTGGTTCCAGCTAAAATGACAGCGTTCCGTCTTTATTTGTTTTCTACCACACTTCACACGAAATCCCTCATGGTCACAGCGTTAACCTCATGACTCTACAGATCAGCTTTTGACATTTGACTTCATGGTTGATACCTAAGCAGTATTATACCCCTGCAGTATTACACAAAATCCTAAACTTCATGACCTTAGGTTATAATTTCCTAGTATAGTTAGAAGCAGCAATACTCTCGTTTTCTAGGCCAAACAACAGGAAATGCAATTTCCTGTGGTTGAATTTAATTCCACTGCACAAACTAGAATTAGCGGTAGCAGTAGAGTAGCCTTGTTGTAGATTACAGAAGCTTGCAAATTCACTTCCACTGTTTCACATGATCTACGATAGTCACTGGAAAGGGTTTTGCATACATTGGTTAAGAGTTTATGTGGACTGTTATAATAAGATAATAATAGCTTGCACTGTAAGCTATTATTATCCTCAAATATTTTTATATTTTTTCTGTTAAATGTTTTATTTTTGGGATGGAAGAACTTCACTAGTAAGGAATTTAAAGATATTCTAATTGGGACTATACACAAATAGTCTCTTCTTAATCTGTGTACCCAATTCAAGATTCATTTTTGCTGTGTCACAAACAACAGCACATACCTGAGTGAAGTGGATACATGTCAATAATATGTACACAGCTGTCTATGTCACATCATTCTGTCAAACCTGAAAAACGATTAAATATGATATTCAAACAAGCCTGCATCAGCAACCAAATAAGGGAACAATTATACACAAGCCAAACCCAACTGTATAACATAACAGTTCCTTGACTTCAGTAAGCATGGATACAGCCACACACACACGCACACACACACACACACACACACACACACACACTCACTAGGAGACACACAAACATTCATGGTCACATGCTTTTGGGACTCTTTATCTAAGTGACATGTGATATTTGTCTCTATGACGATGGAGTACGACTTTGCCCTAGCCTCTGTGGCTGCTTTCTACCTGCACAGGTGTGCTCATACATTATACGACATTTAACACTCAACATGTAACTTTTGGTTCAGGGAAGAGTAAACAACAATGTTGATCTAAGCCTTAAACCAAGTCTGGTATTGGTAATATTTTACTTTTTTAACACAACCAGTTATGTAACAATAAAACAGAGGAAAAAAAGACAGTAAAGGAAATAGGCTTTGTCTTACATATTAAATCATCTTTGCTCATTCCTCTTCTCTTCTGGCTTTCCATTTGGTCCTCCATTTCCATGTGCTGGTTACAACTGAGAGAGGAAGTGTGTTGAGAGTTTGATGAAGTGAATCTAATGAGGAGGGAGTCACCCAGCCTTTTAAAGCTATATTGCTGCAATATAGTGTTGCTCAGAGATAGGTTGGTGTAGGTGTGGTTAAAACTCAGAGTTGATCATCAACAGTACATCAAAGTACAATTATCATGCTAACACGTAACTGGAAAAATACTAGTAATGTATAGAATACTACAATATAAAATCTTTTCATGATGCATACACTTGAAACTGTCAATAAGAGATTGGCCAATAGGGGCATTTGTATAGTGAATCTTAGCAGTCCCAACCCAATTACACAAATGGATTCACTTATTTATGGTATTTCCCTGAAGAAGAAATGCACAATGTAATGCTGTACTTTCCCTCCTTTCACTTCCTTTTAGTATTAGGGACACATCTGATGGCAAGACTGTTTTTGTAAAGAACGTCTCAATGTTTTATGGTGTCTTGGTAGCAGAAATTAGTATAATTAAATATACTTACTTATAGAAATAAGACCAGACAAGACAAGTAGTTGGCTTTGGAATAAAAAAGTCAAATTGATGGATTCTTACATAAATAGTATATAACATTGTATCAAATGTGCCTTGGAATTAAATGTATCACATTTTATGATTTTCAAGAAACTTCAGACCACCTTTTTTTTATATGGATAATTAATAAAACATTCAGCGCATTGCAGATGTTATCAGGTTTGGTTACACAGTTAACAGTAATCAAAGTATGACCAGAAAAATTGGAAAAATGGAAATGACTAAAGTCTCATGACTAATTGACACATGACTGATTGCATCACCTGTGTATTACGGATGGTCATGATAATCACCTAATAGAACACTGGGTGGACTGCGAGCAGGCTGTCAAACCATTATAATACTGAGAGTTGGATAAAACAACAGAAAATAAAATAATTAAGGTACATGGTGAGCAGTACAGATTTAATGATCTGGTCACGTTGGAGGGTATGATCTTTGACAACTGTTGTTAGTCTTTCTCTGATTCTCTGAACCTTTACTTTTAACGCTTTCTTTGCTGATGCAATAAATTATGTCCATAAGGATGCTGTTTTGTCCTCATTAATTGGCTTTTTATTTAACCCAAAGCACTTGCAAAGTGAGGATGGTTAAACTGCTTTAAAAGCAAATGACTGGCTTTCAACCATAGGATCTTCATGTCCAGCTGTCTATGCAACTGTGTGTAAATTGCATTGCAAGGCATTTTACATGCTGTGCTTTTAATTATTATGTCCACCTCCAGTCATTTCATTTAAGAGGCTTTCCTGATAAAACATGGTGTCGCACACAATAAAGATACAGCAACATCTACAGCAACCAGCAGTTTACTGACAAAATAATGCCAACAGGTGCAAATACAAAAAAAGGGCATAACAGACAAAAATAACACAGTGTAACAAACTCAGCTGTCTGAGTGTATTGAGGTGTACAGTAAAATAAGTAAAATTACAGTTTTCACTTATGTTGCAAAGCGTTACTCAAGAATACAGACACTTCACATCTCAAGTCCACATATCAAGCAATAAAAGCTTCAGGTTGTTCTCACAAACATCTGCATACAGTACATTTGGTCAAATACTGTAAGAACAGTACTAGCAGGGTGACCTCTGTCAAGAGAATGTGTAGACATACAACATGTGAATCACAGTAAACTGCTGACAGCCACAAATGTTTGGGTTCACTGAAAATAATGCAAACATGGGTGGAACTGCCATTTGCAGGGTTTTGCGTACAACACAACCTACCCTTGAGACCGCACATGGATTAAGAAGATTCATGGTGTACCCATTTCAAAATATGATTGCGCCATAAAACTCAACATACCATAAGTAATTTAAAGATTTCATTTCATAATACAATATTCAATTCAGGACAAGCAATCAAATCATAAGAATGTCCTGCCCACCGGGTCCGGACATGAAATACTACATGAGGATACTCTCAAGTCAATACATGATATCATGTACATTTTTCAATTTTTCTAGAATTCATTATTCACTAATAAATGTTGATAAACTTGATTAAAAAGGGTCAAGTTCAGCTAACATTAAAACCAGTCACAGTCTACGTGTAAAACCTAACAACTTTGACACCTGATATTTACAACTGTTCACTATGAATAATATGAGACAAATGCCACCCTCCCCCCACACACACTATTTCAACTGTTTTTGTAATAGTGTTAATCAGAGTAGTAAGTCATTTTGGGTGTAACATACACATTACTGAAATTCCCCAATGTGTCCTGTGCTCTTCAGGGTTCAAGGCAAAAAAACGAGAAAAAAAAAAACGGTAGAGGGGTACTCAGTGTTTCAGAGTGTATTTTGGGTTTCACTGCCAACCCAATTGGGGGTGCAGGCCTGGTTGAAGGGGGAAGGGGTTTCCTGGGCCTGGAGCGTAGTTGGTGAAACTGTTGGGCTGAGGAGCAAAGCTCTCCAAGGCAGATGTGGGATGAGCCTGGAAGAAGACAAAGAAAGGTTTTTGTGTCAGTGAAGCTTCATCACACTGACATTGCCGGAGCATAGCGCGGCGTGTGTGTCTCTACCTGCAGCAGGGCAGACTGCATCGCTGGGTTGTGGAGGCCGCCAAGGGCAGCAGGGGAGGCAGAGGGAGAGAAGCCTGGTACCCCAGAGAAGGACAGCAAGCCAGGGAACCCGCTGCTTCCTGGAGGCTGGAGTCCACTGCTCAACCTGTAAAACGCAGAATAATGACTTATGTTGCTTTAGTTGCAACGTTATATCATTCCACATCATTCAGTATCTACTCATGTTCTCAACAAAATGCTACAAACAGTGCTTACAGAGCAAATTTTTTATGTGGATGTTTTTTCTTCTCAACACATCCTGGTAGACGGAAAACAGGAACATATTTTAGGGGACTACAGGACTATTAATAATTACAGTTTTCTTTGGTCTTTAAAGCAACATTTTGGGAAATATGAGTGGAGGTAGCTAGCCAAGCTGTTAGCTTAGCTTAGCATAAAGACCAGAAATGGGGAAACAGCTAGTCTGGCTCTGTCCAACACTAACAACATCCTAATGTACTAAAACCAACATGTGAAAATGACAATTGGCTGTGTTACGGGATGTAATCTGTCGGAACATATATGTGACCAGTTGCCAGGAAACCAGTAGAGACTCACTGCTATCATCTTACGCTCTGCCATGAAGTGAATAAGCGCATTTCACAAAATCACCTAAAAACTATTCCTTCAAGTTTGTGTGCATGCGAGTAGAAAGTACCAACATTTGTGTTTATATTTCAAATGAATATAAAAATGTACATATACATTTTCCTTTATCTCATAACAGTAGTAGCAAAATAATAGTATAAAGATGTATAGTTGGATATGTCATTTGTCTTGTGTATATGTTTATATTTTTCTTCATTACTTTACTGCTCTAATTTGCCATTCCACATATAAACATAAAAAGTAGAACTTGCTTGCTCATTTAATAGCTCTTAGAAGGACACAACCTGCCTCTTGAGTGCTTGAAATGTCAACAAAAGGTGCAGCATCTGATTGCGAGTACAAACGGACTTTGCACGTCGTGGGTGCAGTTTTTCCACTTAGCACGTAAAACCTGAAGTGGAAAATCGATTAAAGAGATTTATAACGCCCTCTATCCAGCAATTTACCACACAAGTGAATATCAAGGTCACATGTAAATTTTGACTACCAACTACTGTGGACCTCCATTCATATCCAGTTGCTGCTATGATCTTTTTTATGTATATTAAATTAAATAATATTAGGAAATCAATATGAAATCATTTGATTTATTTTAGATTATCCGGATGACATGGCTTCCGTAAAATGTTCAAAGCTCACATACCCAGGCTGGAAGTTGGAGCTGAAAGCAGATGCAAAGCCTGGTAAAACTGGCGATGATGACGGAACTCCAGCTGCGGCTGCTGCTGCTGCGGCTGCTGCTGCTGCCTGCAGTGGTGCAACCGACGCTACTGAAGATGGAGTGGCCCCTGGCAGTCCCATGAATGAAGACAATACGGGGCTCCCGGCACCGTGCCCTCCTGAAACCCCCAATCCTGGGAAGGCAGCGGGGCTCGGGCCAGGCTGGAGGCCTGAGAATATAGAGGCGGCAGAGGTGAGGCCCAGACCGAAAGGAGATGCTGCACTGGCGGCAGCGTTGGGAGCCAGGCCTGGGTACATGGAGGTTGGTGGGTGGTTAGAAATGTTGGTAGCAGGAGGCATTGCTGGCATGGACGAAGGCATGGTGGAAGGGGAAAGGGAGGGAAAGTGGGACAGGCCCGGATAATGAGAGGGTGATGGGCTGGAGGACAGAGCTTGGAGGCCGGTGATAGCGACTGGACTGGAGAGAGAGACTTGAGGAGAAGCGTGCGACAGACCAAAAGAACGTGCCAGGGCAGCCTGCGCAGAACCTGGTACCACCAGAGAGCTAACAGACGGTGTGCCAGAGCGAGAGGTGCCCTTGAAAGCAGAGGGCACGGGGCTGTTACAGCCACTGTTACTACCCCCCCCAGTGTGTCTGTTCAGGACTCCAGCCGTGGCCATGGCTGCCTGAACCTGCACAGAAAGAGATGGGGAGGGTTTGGGACTGGGGCCTGGGGTGGAACAGTTCGGATTAACTGGAGTGGATGATCCAGGAGTGAGAGATGGCGGTCCAGAGGGGGTGTAACTTCGGATCACTGACCCAGAGGGGTTACCTGCTTGTGGGTGTATGCCAGGGAGGGTGGGTCCAGACTGGTGGTCTGTGGAAAAAACCTTCTGCAGACTTGAGCCCATGGAGTTCGCCTGAGATAAGGGGTCTGGGCCACTGCGGGAGGTAGCAGGGGTGCCTGGTCGGGAAATGACATGGAAGGGGGAAGAGGAGAAGCCACCGCTACCAGGAACAGGAGTTCCACAGGGGGTGCCTGAAGGGGTGTGGGCTTTAATGACAGATGAGGGTGTAGGTGTGGCATGGCCACTGGGGGTCTGTGGACCTGCTTTGATCACAGATGGGGATGGAGCAGGGGAGGGAGAGTGGGCATTGGGGTTGTGAGAGGGCACCATGCCGGGGAAAACTGGCGTGATAGGGGTTGTGGGAGTCGGCTGAGCAGGAGAAGCCTGGAGTGGAACGGGGGTAGAAGGCGTGGACCCATGAGGAATGAGAAGGGGCCCGCTGTTGACTCCGGGAGTTGTGATCTGTGGGTTGCCTGGTTTGGCGTAACCTGGAGGCAGAAAAAGATCAGAGTTGGTGAAAAAAACTATTATGACTAATATTATCTAAAATTGTGTATGATTACAAAAAAGATTTTTTCTGATTGGTAGTGTTATTGTTATTTTTGAGGTAATCCAATCGCATCTAAAAAAAAGCAAAAAAGGAGAGGAAAGATACAGCAAGGAGGAATGGCCAGAGAGCATCCCTGCGTGCAACTTATAACATGGAAATGCCAACAATTTTCAACATTGGAATATGTCTTCTTCATACCTTTGGGGAAATGGTCACCTCAAATTAACTTTAATCACGCACTCTTCTCATATCAACACTGCTGTGGACATTTGTCAATTTAATGAAACTTGAGACACCTTTGTCCTTGTGACCACATATCTCCCCAAAGGCCCTAAAAGATGTATTTCAACTATGAAAACTGATGAGACATTCAAAAAACAAGCTTTTCCAAGCGAAGCATGTTAAATGCCAGCACACAGCATAATTCCAGAAAGAAAAAAAGATTACTGACATTAGTTTGAAGCCCTGTCCAGGCAAAACAAAGACACATCCTCCAAAACATACTTTTACAGTGACTGACCAGAAAACAGAAGTACCAGCAATTTGTACTGCAATACAGAACAACAGCCTTGCAAAAACATACACGTTTGACTACAATTTTAGTTGTTATGTGTTGTTGATATCATTCAGTGGTGTTTCAATAGAATTCTGCAATTTGTCTATTTGGAGGAGAAAAATACTCTGTGAAAATGAAGTTGCATTGGATATTATTCAATCTAATATGACAACACAAAAAATGTTTTTAATTAATTTAATTAAAATTAAAAAATTAAAAGTTGAATTGTACATGTACAGGGGGGGTGTATTTTTCTGGTCACTCAGTGTACTTCAACAGAAGTAAGAAGCTCATTATTCACCTGATAAAGGCATTAAACTTGAGAAGCGCAAGTAGCCATGCCAGGTAGTTAGGCAGCAAGCTATTTGCTGTCACGCATACACGACTCATACCTGCTACTTTGTGGGTGGAGTTGTAGGGGGGAGGGGCCACATTGGCTGTTATAACCCCTCCCATAGAAACAAGGCCTGCGTTGTTGTATGCACCTGAGTAGCAGTTGCAAATATTAACAGCGTCCACCACACATTTATACATACATACATACAAACATACATACATACATACATACATACACACGCAAACGTAAGAATCACCCCACTACTAACTATACCTCAATCAAACCCATATGGGAGTAAGAAAACATGCCTAACTGCACCTTAAAACCCTCAGAGCTGCATTATTCAGTCCTCAGTTGTCTGAGAGCTCTCTATCTTCCACGTCTGGTTACCATCATTGACAAGTTGTATGCAGTGTTCAATAACAGGGCTGAGGGTGTGTACTGTAAGTAGTCGTTTCTTACTTGGCGCGATGGTAGCATGGGGTCGACATGGTGGTATAGGGTAGGGCACAGGCCGGTGAGGGTTGTAGGATGAAGGGAACTAGAAAAAGATAAAAGACAACAGATATAAAACACTGATCAGCCAGTTCTGTCTAATTGTAATCTGTAATGCACGTTTTCAAAGCCAATAAAAAGGAAACTAACACATCGAGGATAACACTGAGTGAAAACCAAATATGGAAGGTCAAACCACTACTCTGTATGGTCATTAAAATCTGTAACAAATTAGGCATTTATATGTTCCTTTATTCCAAGATGATTATGCTTACATACCATCACTTAAAAAAATTGAAGATTTTAATGAATAGATTTCAAACATCTTCCATTGCAGTTTTTGAGAACAGGGTGCAAAGTCAATTCCCATGTTTTACATTTAAATGTGGAGACCCATTAATGTGTTCTTACTCATATATTTGTTGCTGTGTTCCCATTATTCTGCTTACGCCCTCTACTGTACAGTCTGTCCATTTATCATTCTCACCATAGTTTATTATTAGTTTTTATGACAAGGTTTTATAGGTTGAAGTTGTTAACGTTAATGTCCAAGTAATGTAGTCATGTGGGGCCTTGTCACCCAGTACCGAGATTTCTCTGGGGCATCCTGGCACTTTTACATCATCACAGTCAGTGATTCCCACCCTAGTACTTACAGGTTTGAATGGTCCAATAATCCGAGAAGAAATTCCTTTCCCCTCCATATTGTTAGAGTCATCTTTCTTCTCGCCTTCTTTCTTTACTGGAGGGATTCCCTGTGATTATAAAACATGTTTTTCAATGGTCAGACTTATTTTGAGCAAAAAATCCTGAAAAACCTCTAGGGACTGAAACAAATGTGCTACTTATGCTGTCTAAATCATAAGAGAAATAAATAAAATCAGCCCAATTTGTATGAGTTTTTGCAACAGTGAGAAATCACCAGTAATTGTACTTTAATTGTATCCAGCTTTCAAATGTAATTTACACAATGTTGAAAACACACATAAAGGTCACTTCAGGTAGATTCTGAACTTTGTTCTGTTTGCTAATATCCTCAGACATGGAGGTGGAACAGGGTCAACTATAAGGATCTACATACTAACGACATAAGAAAACACACTTTATTCTTTCTATCGTTAATTGGTGGTCGTAGTAAAATCCTTTAGCTCAGGATTGCCGTCGAGCGGTGAACATACTTACAGGGAATGTGCCACTGACCAGGCTGGGTCTGCCTTTAGGGTATGGATTTCCTGGTATCATACCACAGGAGGAGATCATGGCTACAGGAGCCTTGCAGCCAACCTTACACACCTAGTGATACAGAAGGTGTATTATTTTAGAAAGTGTGTGTGTGTGTGTGTGTGTGTGTGTTTGTGTGTGTGCGTGTTTGCTTGTGCGTACAGCAATCATTACAAATATCAAGAGTATTAAGGAGGTCAAAGATAATGCATTGACACATGCACACTGCTATTTTACAACCTACATTTTTGATTGTGTTTCTATTTTCGAATTACAGCAATGTCCCTGTACATCTCTCTAGGCAACAGTTTAATTTATGGACAACCAAGGTCCTTTGATACCAAGACATACACATAAGATTAGCAAATAAACTCTCTATACTAACCTACCTAGAACACAAATAACACCATGAAGTTGAATTTGTAAAGATGAACTTACTTGCTCCAGGATCCTGCGAGCCCGCTTCTTCTCAGACAAGTGTATACGAAACAGATCCTCCACGGGACGATAATTTTGAGCATCTGAAATGTTCCTGTATGGGAACAGAAATATTTAACAATTAACCAATTAGTCTTACAATTCCATGAATGACAGAACTAAAAATGTAATATTAGAAGACAACATTTGCCTTACAGTGTTTTAAAGTCTGTTCAGGGTGCTTAAGTGCATTTTCAAAATGTACTCACAAAGCTATTAGTTCCAGGACAATCAGTCTGTCCTTCGAGAAGGTAAAGCAATTCAGGATATTTGCAACTTTGGTTGTTGGGATTGCAACCATTTTCTAAGGGAAACAGAAATATAGAAAAGAAAGAACATAGTTAACTAACACTTTAAAACATACCAATGACAAAGAGAGGTGGCAAGTCCACACAAAATAATGTCATTATACAGTTTCGCTAATATCGGTGTTGCAGTTGTTTCTATTATATGAATTTTAGCTAAAGATAAATGGATAAACATTATTTACTAATGCAAACCATAAACTTTTTTGCACTGATCACTTAAAACACTTGTTACTTACATGCTGCAGAGCTTTAACTGCTTTGATCTGTGGCTCTGCCCATGAGAAGTACTTCAGTATCTCCATCACCTGTTCAAGACAGTGTTATAACTTATAGTAACACTAGAGCTGCACTGCTCTAATATGGAAGTAGTAGTTATCAACTTTATTGATCAAAAAGGATGTGAGTTTATCTCTGTTAAGTTATAATCATACCTTTGTTTGGCATTAAAACAACAATTGCATATACATATGTATCCTTGGTATAGATCTAACAAAGTTTTTATTTTATGAATTTACATTAATATGACAAAGTATCATAACTAACACACAAGTTCCATCGAATACAGCATTGGTTATATAAAGTCAAGAATAAGTAATATCATCAGGTCCTAATATGAATGAATTTTTGGAACTATATTTCTATTTCATGCCTGTTTAATGACTGTTATGACATGCACAACGTGTGAAGGATTCTACAAATGTGTGGGAACCCTGTCTGAGCTGGAGGTTGAAACTTGAGATGTAACCATTACATGACAGTGCTGTTGTTTGGTCAGTTACCTGCTCACTGGAGAAATACCCATGCACCTGCTCTATGGCTTTGATCCGTTGATCGGTCAGGACGCACTGAAACACATAATGAAGAATTACAAGACCTAGAAGATGAGATGATTTCAAATCAGTCAGACAATTTGAGATTAGACACTCTTACCTTTCTTATCTCATCCAAGACAATATCAAATGATTTCTTATCCATGTTTGTAGATTCAGACAAACGCGTGCCTCGTTGTCAATAAACAGTTATTACACCACGCAACTAGTAAATACACTTTTAACAATACAACAGATGAGACAATTTAAGATAAAATGCATTCGGATTACTTTAAGTCTAAATACTATGTTACTGAGCCAATGTTACTGAATTAAACTCATAATGCTGCGAATGCATAATTTAAAGCAATGAATATTAGCAGTAAATCATTAGCTTCGAAATAACACTGCATGGTCTTTATAGTGCTTATATATGATACAACTTTCCACTCGTGAACAATGACTTCAAAACAAGAAAAGCTGTGTCTGCAGTCCAAAACCTGTCTGCACCAGATTTGTCCGCAGCTAACAACAAGCTAGCCAGCTACAGCTAACTTAATTCTGAGCACAGCTCAACAAAAACACACTAGAAAACGCGAAAAACCATGTGTTTATCTGTTCATTCAAGCTTAGTGGAAATTCAATGCTGGCGATAATTACGACAGAGACTGGAAAATATTCAAAGTCATTATAAAAATCTCAAAATAACGCGCTAAGAAATAGCAGTCTTGCTAGCTTGTACTGACAGCTGGCGCTAGTAACGTCAACACCGGAAAGGATCCCTCTGAGATAGCCTGTCAGAAAATACACCGTGTGGCAAATTATGTAAAATGTATATATATTATTAACTTGGGTAAAATTATCAGTATAAATAGTTGATTTATAATAAACATTATTATTAATTAAATCGACTTTAATTTATATATTTTCTTCTTCTTTATTTTATCGTTTCTCTGCAGTCAGTGCCAGGCCAATTTTGGACAGCGTACAGGAAGTAAACATAAAATGCGTTTCGGCAGCCGACTAGAATAAAGAATATTGTTTTAGTAATAGTAAAAATGGACCGCTTTTCGTGGTCTAATGGGCTCTTAGAAATAAACGAAACTTTAGTGATCCAGCAACGAGGTGTCAGACTGTATGACGGCGATGATAAGGTATAGTTTTGTTTTGTGATTGCTAAGTTTGTTGATTAAAACGCAGCAATAACTTACTGGCGGTGCATGTAAGCTGTTGATTGAGTTCAGGTAGATCGTTATGGTTTTAGATGGTTAAATGTGCAGTGTAAGGCAATTATAACACAAAAAGTGGCATGGGAACTTAATATAAGAAAGAAATAACGTCATGCATTTTCCTGTCATTGAACCAGGCTAAGCTGGATGTTGGAGTTGTCTTGTTGAGCACACATCGGTTGATCTGGAGGGACGTTAAAAATCATGTAAGACAGCAGTAAACAGGACAGCACACTGACCGCACTGATTCTGTAAATGTTGGTGCTACTGTGCACAGATTTGTCCTTTTGTCCTTAGATTGGGCGTTGACACTCATGGTGACTTCTGTATTTGTCTTGCCATCTGTAGGAGGGCTGCATAGCCATGCCCCTGTCACAGATCGTCTTCTTTGAGGAGCAGGCTGCAGGAATAGGAAAGAGGTGAGTGTCAGTAAATACATCTTGTGGTTTCTAACAAACAGAAAGGACATCTAGGATTTCATTATTACATTGAAAATGAGCACCCAAAATTTTTTTTGTGTTTTTATAACTAAATATGTAATTTGACCAAAAGCTTTACATGTCCTTTTTGTGGAGCTTGCAACAGCATCTCATTGTCTTCATTAGTGGATGGAGTTTGCTCAGTTGTCTTGGAGATGGCTCAGTTGCCATCATGTGAATAAAATATGGAAATTTGGTCATATGATAAGTTGTGGTTAAGCTCTGGAAAAAAGTAGTTTTTTTGGTCAAATCACTATTTACACATTCAAGAATGAACTTTAATTATTTATAACAACAATTTCAATTTTCAAGAAGAAAATGGTAAAATAACTATTGGCATTGTTTATCCTATAGTGCAAAAATAGTTATCCACTTGCACGCAGCGCCTGCCAACAAGGAGCCAGGTCCCTACCAACACAGCAAGTACTCCTTCATCAAGCTGTCCTTCAAAGAACATGGGCAGATAGAGGTAGCCCCACTTGTTCACCCTATAATGAGCCTTCTTTAGGGAGACTCTGTGTTGGATTCTTTTTTACCTGGAACTGACATGGTGCTGTTTATTTGCAGTTCTATAGGAGGCTAACAGAGGAAATGACTCAGAAGAGATGGGAGAATACACCAGTTTCACAACCCATCCCCACAGGAACCGGCCCTCAGGTTAGAAGCTGAACAGATGTTCCTTCTCATCCAACTAGAATCTCTTCTGTCTTATATTCCTGGAATTTGTTCAATTGAGTTCTCAGAAGGTTATGTGATTTGTTTTCACACCATAGGACGCTATTTGTACCAGCCAGACTGCCATTGAACAGTTATGTAGTTGATGTACATTGGACTGACACTTATGTGAATTCATATAATGTTCCACAGGAGGGCAGTGTTGTCAGTATGCTTTTAGGGTTGACATTTAAAAAGAACTTCTGACTCTGGCTAGATTTAGGGGGGTTTAGTATGCATGTTGTTAAATCTTAACTTAACTTAACACTGTATAGCTCTTTTCATAAAAAAAAACCCACATATGTCATATTTGATATTGTAAATTTCTATTTTATATTTATGATTCTTGACTTTAGCAGTACTTATCTTTCGTTGTGCACCAAAAGACCAAGGTAAAATACTTGTCAATAAACCTGTTTCTTATTCTGACGTATTGCTCAATAGGTAGAATTAAGCATTAATGTCAAATTAAGTATAGAATCCTACAGCTGGAAAAAAGTAAAAATAATAATTTGCATAGGCTGTAACACTGTCATTTCACTTGCATTTGGTCATGTGTCTCTAAATGAGATTACATTAATCTTAGATTTTTGATAAAACTATAAAATCATTGTCACTGAATTAAATGTATGTACATAACAGCAGTTGGCCATAATTTGTTCTCACAGTTTGTCTTTCCTTGTCCTTCAAAAATGGTTACCAACTTTTGAATTCCTTGTGTCTTTCATCATGTGTTTTTCTTTCCTTCGCGGTCATGTAGGCAGGAAAGACACGCGCAGTGGGGATTGTTGGCATTGAAAGGAAGATAGAGGAGAAAAGGAAAGAAACAGACAAAAACATTTCTGAGGTACTGCAAAGTGAAAATACTGAAATAAAGACATATTTGTCAGAATGGGAATTGCGGTGGTGTTGCCCTAATATAGAATTGTAGATTTGAATAGAAACTAAGTCAAGTAAACTGCCCATGTGCCATGCCATCAGCTTCCTCCACGCCAAAGTTTTGTATTCAGCCATATTTGGATGAGCATGCATGAACACACTGATAATACAGAGTGGTTTGGTTAATAACATTTCTAAGAATGTTTTGAATTTGTTATGTTTTTTCTGAAACAAACTTGTCATTTTGGGAATTGATCGTAACTGACACAAATTAAAGCTGACCACAGCTGCTGTGACCCTTGTTAGGCAGCCATGTGGTTTATTTAATTGTGAACTATTACTCATTTTGTCTCTTTTTTCCCAGGCCTTTGAGGACCTCAGTAAGCTCATGGTGAAGGTAAAGAATCCTTTCCTTTGTATGTTCACATTTTCCTGTAGTTATACTCTATGATTGTTTAAGTATCATAACCATGGATATCAAACTTGTGTTAAACTCATATACTGCTATGTAGTTGAATTTGCTGAATGATTTTCTACTCTAACTAACAGGCCAAAGAGATGGTGGAGCTGTCCAGATCTATAGCCAACAAGATCAAAGACAAGCAGGGAGACATAACAGAAGACGAGGTGAGAACTTGACCGGCATAATCAGACGCACAAACAGAAGAATAATGCAGTACATGCAGCAATAGTTACCTTAAATCATAAAAGCATAAAAAGTAATATTCTCCAACCTCGCTAGACCATTATATCCACAGCTTGTGTAATCTGAGTTCTGATGCACATATTGTGCATGATACTGCTACACCATGCAATTCGGTTTTCAAGTAGTTTGCTATTTATTAACAGTTATGTTCTGCTTTATAGACAATCCGGTTTAAGTCCTACCTCCTGAGCATGGGCATTGCTAACCCTGTTACCAGGGAAACCCATGGATCAGGCACACATTACCATTTGCAGCTGGCTAAGCAACTGGGAGATATGCTACAGGCCCCTCTAGAGGTAGGTGTGAAGTTTTGTGTGTCGTGTTTTTTCCATCTACACAGGCTAAGATCATATAATAATTTCAGTCATCTCTTTCATTTCTAACAGTATTTCTCTTACTCTCTTTCTACCACTCCAAATTCTCTCAGGAGCGTGGGGGTATGATGGCTCTCACTGAGGTGTACTGTCTCGTCAACCGTGCCAGAGGGATGGAGGTAATGCTCTCTTAACCCAAAGAATTTTATAAATAATACTTGAGTGGACATGTATGTTCATTCTAGCAGAATTGATAATAGGACACAGCCTTGCTGCCTACACATTCATGCTACACACGCATGTCTTTTGTGGCCTGTCAGATACTGAGGTTACTTTGTTAAAAATCTTTCCACAGCTTTTATCTCCAGAAGATTTAGTTACCGCATGCAAGATGTTTGAGTCGTTGAAGCTCCCGCTGAGGTGAGTTTGACTTTTGTTTGTCTATGTATTGTATTGTTTTATGTATCTGTACTCACTTTCATACATTCATTTGAGTGTAGACCAGGCTATGTGTATATTACAGGAATACAGGGCAGGGTTGGAGCCTGCTTCACACAGGCCAGGCTCTTCCTGTCTGGCTTCCTGTTTTTGGAAGTGGTGTCCAGCCCTCTGCGACTGTCATTTCCTGTCACTTCCAAGGGCTTCAAAAGAAACACTGGCCTGTTTCCCTACCACGCTGGTCCCCATAGCCCCAAACTTGTTGCTGTTCTTTATCCAGCTCTATGTATTTTAAATCTGTTGACCAGATCGCTATCTTTTTCTCTCTCTCTCACACACACACACACTCACACACTCTTCCCTTCATCCGTCTTGTCCTGTTTGTAGGCTGCGTGTGTTTGACAGTGGTGTGATGGTGGTCCAGCTGCAGTCACACAGCGAAGAGGAAATGATAGCCTCAGCACTGGACAATGTAAGCTTTACCGTTACAAACATTATACTGGCATTGACATGGTTTCGACTGATCAGACAGACATGCTATCATGGATATAAATCTTTGAAAAATGTCTTGAGATAAGTCACAGTGGAACTCTTTAGGTTATCTAAGGTTTTAATCTTACTCCCGGTCTGATCTGTGTCTCATCATCTTCCTCTTCTGCAGGTGTCCGACAAAGGCTCTTTGACAGCAGAGGAGTTTGCAAAGCTCTTGGGGCTCTCTGTTCTTCTGTCTAAGGAGCGGTGAGTTAACTCATGGATACAGATGAACAAATGTTAAACGCTGCAATACCGTAGGTTCACAGGCAGCATTCACCAGGAGAGCCTTCACTTTGCGTTAAGCACAAAAGGTGCACTATACCTCGTTGGGTCAATGTGTCTGTTTTACTACACAATTGTTATAACAATGAGAATATTCACAGCTGTCTTCGTTTCTCATTTTATTGTTCTTTATTGCTGCATTTTGTCACCCGTGTTTCTTCATCATCATTTATTTGTGTCCTCTTCTCTGTTCCTTTCTGATCTCCAGGTTGTTGCTGGCTGAGAAGATGGGCCACCTGTGTAGAGATGACTCTGTTGAGGGTTTGAGATTCTACCCAAACCTCTTTTGACCTGTTTACAGTCATTATTGTTGAGTTTGAAAGAAATCGTTTCAAGAAGTCTGCTTATGATTACTGATTGGTGTTCTGATTGTGGTAGATCTCTGTAAATCCACTGTAAGTACTACCAGCTATTTTCTATCTAGGTCTAAAAGCTAGACTCCGTCTTTAAAGTTTATTAAGAATATACTTTTCCAGAAACAGTTTAAGAAACTGCAAATACTGTACATGCAGCAAAGTGTTCCACAATCTGCTCTGCTTGGTGGAGTGTTCATCATGTGTGTTTAGTAATAAATGGGTTTGGGAAATCTGATTTACTGGCGTATAAAGTGTGCTTTTTTTTTTTATTTCATTGATGACACATTCTTGTGTCACACAGCTTATACCTCTGTTACAAGTAGTGTGGACTGAAAAGACCATAGCCAATGATCACATGTTTTAGTAAAAACATACATTTATGTAATAAATTATTAAAGAATGAATCCTGTCATGCTGTCTTATCTTACAGAAGGAAAATAAAATGCCAAAATGTCCAGGTTTCAAAGAGTTTAAATACCCTACTTCTGTTTTGGTCTCTCACTTCTTATCATTGAATGCAATAGCCTTTGTCAAGGATACATTAAAAAAGAGACCAAGATAACATAGGATACCTGATCTGCTGTCAGGTTGGTTCACAATGTATAAAATATAGGGCACATTGCCAGATGTCATTCTTCAGGCAATCAATCTCTTCATTGCAGAGGTTCAGTTATAGAAATTCCAGTTTTGAAGCCAAACTGAAAGGTACGCTCTGTATTAATTGGCAAAGTGAAGCTTTCATAACAAGCGCTTGTTAACTCCTATTACTATCAGAAGTAGAAATACATGTGAGGAATATGAGCATATTGTAATAAACACAACCTGGTCTAAGTAGCTTCATGTGTAAATGTTACACTTGCTGCTGGGAGTGTTACTATTGTAAATTTATTTTTACCTCGGTGCGTCCCTGTAGGGCTTTTTACACACAGAATAGAAAGGTTCTTTGTTCCCATTGTGAACTGAGCTGAGTGGTAAAGGGTGTTTCATCTCCAGAGAAGCTTCCTGTTTTCTGCTGGCTCTCTCTGGAGGAAAAATGAAGGTCTGCAGAGCTCTAAAGCTGATGAGATTACCCTGCCATGTGGTTCACTTATTGATAGTAGATAAACTCATTTGGTTCAGGAAATCTTGATATCTGAACTGAGGCGTGTCTGATCGTAATAATTAGGAACTTTCAGTGAATGTTTTTCTATACAAAATAGATCCTGTTATTGAATACTGAGATGGACTGATTTACTCAATTGTGAATTTTAAATTCATCCATATGCTGAATGTTCGAGTGTCATCTGTTCAGTGGATTATAGAAGAAGGATGGTTATCTGATTGTCTCCGCCTCCTGGGCCAATTAGGATACTCAATGCTATTCTATGGGAAGGTTTTTTTTTTCAATGTAATCTTTTAACAACCCCTTTACATAAAAAAAAAGATTTGTGTGACTGCCACTTGAAGGAGTGAATTATAGATCCTTCTGTTGAATCTCACATGTCTCTCCATGTAGTCACTTTCCTCAGGCACTGGCCTTTTGATGACCCAGATGTCTGTTCAAACTGGTAATCTCTTGAATGATTCACTGTATACACTATAATGCAATGCTTAAACTGCCTGGAGGGGTAAAAGGCTTTCATTTGTGCGTTAGTTTTTTATGATGCTCTTTACCTGTGTAAGCTTCATCTTGCACAAATGGACCTGTATATGAAGGTACTGGATGAGTATTTCTGTATTTGAGAACCTATATCTTGTAAAATGTTTTGTCACAGAAGTTCAGAACCCAACTGGAAGAACTACATTCAAACCATGTGAATAGTTCTGGTTTATTATGTTAATTATCCCAGGCAGAAAACACATAAAAAAACATAATCTGACAACAGGCTATGGTTCTATGAAAGTTTTATATTTTGTTATATATATATATATATATATATATATATATATATGTATATATATTCACTTTCCCATTCAAGTGAATGGGAGAGAGAGAGAGAGAGAGAGAGAGAGGGAGAAAGATCTTCAATTCTATAGCCTATTTAATGAAAATGTTTTTCTGAAAGAAAGAAGCCTATTGGTTTGTTTACCACTACGTCACAGTAAGTTGTTTTTAATATTCAATACGCCCTGCTATTGACCGTGAAGTGACTGAGCGGATGCCTTTCACGCGCCCCGAACGCCGGCGCGCGTCCTTTGGAGAACTCAGTTGGGTTCTTCTCCCGCTGCACGCCACTTAAATTATTAGCGGTTTATCAGTCAAAAGAAATGCATGCGTTACCAGCACGTGGAGGGCTCGTTATTAAGGTTGCTGTGTTGGAAAACTAGGGGGGGATTATGCTGTGCTGAGTCAACAAGGGATGTGAGTAGCTTTATTTTCCAACTATACAAAACAATTAGGGTTATGAGCACTGTGTTCCAATGGCACATTAAACTTTACCTCTAAGGGTAGGCTATGCCAATTGAAGAAAAAAACCTGGTTATAGATACTTAAATGAAATTAGTGACGTGATGAATTTAAATACTTTTAAAAAACAGATTTCAAAAAGCAGTGACATGGTAAATTTTGTCCACTTACACATCTGAGTTGAGTATAGTAGAGAAACAATATTAAAGCTAACTCTATGGTTTGGAGTTGACTGTATTAAACTAAAGCTACAGTGTGTTTATGATCATTTTTGTAATTGCAACCTTATGTGATTAGTCCATGGCTAGTGCAAAGCAGTCCGAATTTAAATGGGGGTGTAAAAATAAGTGGAAAACATTTACAAGACACTAAACAACAAGGATTTGGCTCTACAGTACCTCATAAATATTTGCTATGGACCAAGCCCTCCTGTAGCTACTACACTTGTGTGCAGATGGCAGCCCTCCATACCCATTGTGAAAATGGAAGAAAGAGGAAAACGCTACTGTAAACCCAGAAAACTCATGGTCACAGCTTTGTGCTTTAGCCTTCCTGTTTTTCATACCTCAGATCAGTGAACTACGTCTTCCATTCCTTTTCCTGTCTGATGGCAAAATGGGTTGTTGCCTGCTCCCTTGTTGTGGAATAGTAGTTCATTTTGTGATTTGCCTCTGACTTGCAGAGGTCAGGGGTGGTGGAAGAGGACGGTGATGCATTGTAGGAGAAAACAGAGGCACGGACATCGGAATGCCACAGGCTGTCTCACTGCTGCCCTTCCTGCTGGCGCTCATGGGATGTGGTGAGTTTCGCCAGACCATCTTAATAACATAACTGCATGTTTAAAAGGCAGGCAGAGTCATCAATTTTAAATTAACAAACCAAACAAACACATGTTAACTTAAATGGGCTGTACCACCCTGTGTTCTACTACTAGTAAGTGCCCTCATTCAAATGATAGAGGAAAGGGGGTAATGGAGGGTCAGCCTCTTCCTTTTCTCACAGTCTTTGCATTGTTAGGATGAAAGGTTTACACAACATGATTTGACCCACTACACAGCACAAAATCTATTAAAATAATATGCTACTGTGCTGCAACATTTTGATCACTGATATTGTACTCATATACTCAGAGGTACTGCTTAGCAGTTAACTACTAATCTTTAAATGTATTGTCTATATGAAATATGTATCTTACTACTACTGATCCCTATGAATGGTTAATGTGGATCCACAGTGTCTGTGTTAAAAACTGAGCTTATTAGTAAATTATTAGTACATTTCATCATTTGTGGATGTGTGGTCACTTGGACATGATAAATATCATCATCATTAGGCCAATACGGAATGTATTGTATGGGTTTGTTGTATCATGAATCATGATGCGCAATTACGTTGTCAATAGTTACACATTTCTCCCATATTGATGATGAGTTTCAACAAAAAATGACAGTTCCCATTTGACTTCCACTTTCCATACAGTGTAAACATTAATTAGACAACTTTACATTTAATTGTGCACACCTAAACAGATACTAAGATATATACATTTGAGTAAATGTCATATTACTGAATCGCTGCATTAAAGTGAATCAGAAGGGTATCATATCACATATCATCCTAAGGGCACAATAACAGACAGCTTGCAAAGTCACATCAAAAAAATTGAAAAAGCAGACATAAAATACACAAAGAAACAATAGCAACAAAATATGTGAGACATCATGTTACCCATAGTGCACATAATCAGAAATGTTTGTTCAAGATGCACGAACAATAGGTAAAATGTCCTTTCTCTTTGCCCTATCACGTTTCTGTGCATCCTGTCCTGCAGCTTTTGCAGGGCTCAATATCTGGCCTTCCTTCCACGTTGCCCTTAGCAACGCCAGTGTATTTGTGGACTTCAGCACAAAATCCAACATTAGCACCATCCGCAGCACGAGCCTGTCTCTGGTCAACATGGAAACCAACACCACCTTTCTGATGAGGACTCTCCACGACAACCAATCGGCCGGTAGGGTGGAGTTCAACTGCTCTTGCTTCCTGTACGCAGGAACTTTCCGGTTCCTGCTGAGGCAGACCAGCATCTCTGCTGCTTCTCATCCTAATGGCACAGATGCCAGTAGCACGGAGAGCACTTCCTGGTGGTGGAGTTCAGAACTGCAGGTGCAGTGGCCCACCTTTCACATCGCTGTGGACAGGGCCGGAAACCACTCACAATCTTTTCAGGCAAGATGAGCAAGATCTCAAACTTTATACCCTAAGTTGGTTTATCATTCTGCGGAATGATGACCAGAGTGATTATCATACTTTTCTTCTTCTGTCTCTCTCAGGTTGGGATATCCACAAATGAACACTTTCAAACTTGCTACAGTGGCATTGACTCTGCTCTCTTCCTAGAAGTCAGCTACATGGAATACAACCAGATAGGGCGAAACAGCATCGACAAGGTCCGAGCCCGCACTCGACACCCAATCAAACCCCTCCGTTCTCAGAGTGTCGAGCTGTCCTGCGCTTTCCCCTTTACAGAAAAAGACTTCATACGAGTGGCTCTACGTTCTCCTCATGCAGCACAGGATGTGAAGAGCTCTGGAGCTATTTACTTGTCCCGTATCTTCTCCTATAAGCTGCTGGTGAAAAACAGCAATGCTTACAGGAGTGGCTGTGAAGGGACTATGATTGTTAAACTGATAACCCCACCTTGCGCTCATGTAAATGGGAAAGTGTTGCTGTATAAAGATGCAGGGGTTGGAAGAGTGGTGGCTGTTTCCTCTGGGATGGGAGCAGGTGGAACAGCACCGATGGGGCTTGGACCAGAGGAGCCTTCTTCTCCTCCGTTGGCTTTTAACTGGCTGACTCAGGGAGAGAATGAGACTGAATTCAACTGTTCTGTATTTCACCCCGGAAGGAACAAGTACTGCTTTCGCTTTGTTTTCAACTTCAGTCACTCACCTAGTCCTGCACAGACCTGTTTGGTGGTTCACAGGAGTGCAGGTGAGATTTAATAGATCGACACAATCACATTTAGCAGCTGCCAAGAATACATTTACACTCTGCTTCTGCTTGTCAGTCAGCAGTTTCAGTGGAGCGGGGGTGATTTTGCTCAATAAGAACTCAGGGAATGAGTTTCTTTTGCTTTATTGATACAGATATTCCCAGATTGAAAAGAAAATCCAGTGATGGATCAAACACAGCTGCTAGTTGAGGAACAGCCTCATTATAAAGTAGGCAAGATGCCTCTTTCACAGTAGGAAGGTCCTAGTAATGTGCTTGTGTGTTGCAAGGTATAGGCCACAATGTCTATGACTAGCTATTGATTACTGATTTTATGTTTCTGTATGCATTTTATGCAAACAGAATCAACAATTCAGTGTTACAAATATCTATTTAGTCTCATTTTAAGTTATAGTAAAACTTATTTCACTGTTTATTCTATTATGTTATTTGCTCTAGTTTCTTGTCTGTGTCATAGGTCCCTTCACATTTATAAATAGCAATATCCTGTTGAGTGTGAGCATTGTCTCATGAAAAAAGGCTCACAGGTCTATGTGCAAAATGATATCAATCAGTTCGATGGTCATTGCTACACATTAAAGTCAAATGTAATATGAAATATGAAGTTATTTAGGTGAAAAGTAAGATCACATAACTAAATTAAAGTTTTAGGGCATGCAGGACTGAAATAGTCATGTTTTTGTTTTGTTTTTTTAATAGTGAGGTGGAGGGTGACTCAACGTTAGGCAAGGTCACACATTATCTGTATAGTCAGAAATAGAGCTACAACACTGGTGTTGTTATAGTATCTTATTTAAACACAGTGTGCAACTGAGCATCATCAAATAAAACCAGGAAATCCATGTCTGCACAGCATTTCACCACAATACAGAAACGAGGCATCAGAACCTGCAGCTGACAGGTCATTCCACTATATTAACCCTCCTACATTCCAGGGTAGCAAATTGCACAGTACATAGTGTCACACTGTCATACTGAAGTATCAGCCTCTGCACATAATAAAGTATTCTGTTATTTTGTATACAGACACACAATTGAGTCATTCATAAGAAAGGATAGAGAATGTTTAACAACTTAAATATATATAGGCAACACTATATTAGAGGTCACTTATCAAACTAAAGGGAAATCCATTGAGGGTGCTTCATTGTTATGTTGACACATTAAGCATAGTATAGCATAGTTATAATTATTTCAACATAGGAGTAAATTATCTGTCACATTCTCATTATAGACAGTTGCTCGCAGCTGTGTTCTCCCTTTTTTCTATTTTGGGGATATTGCATTGACTTGTGCATGTCATGTGATATGATGATCGAGCCCTTTTCAGCTTCTACTGGCTTTTTATTCCCTCATCCCAGCATTGAATGAAATTGACACAGTGAAAACTTCAGTCTTTCCTGATAATATGGATTAGGAACACAGAGTGGGTTAACACAGAATTAATTTCTCTTCAATTTCCCCTCCTGTTTTTCAGCAGACTCATGGGGCCCATGGCAGCCGTGGACTGTGTGCAGTGTGAGCTGTGGTGAGGGGGTGAGGGAACGGATGCGTGAGTGTTTGCTGCCCTCAGGTGTGGGAGGGATGCAGTGCACTGGCATGGTGAAGGAACAGTCCCTCTGCTCACTGGAGGACTGTGTCGGTCAGTCTGTCCTTTGATTTTCTATGGAATTTCACTTTCTCATTATCTCCTCATCTTTTGTAGACTAGAAAATGAAAAAAGCCTAGATGCACTGTGGAGCATGCATACTTCATAATTATTAACATAATTGTCTCTCTTTCTTCCCCAGTGCTACCTGCACCTTCTCCATCCCTCTCCCCTGTACCTGTTGGAGTTGCACCCCTAGGTGGTAACATGGCCATGTTGGCTGGTATCTCCCTTTGCCTGGCTGTGATTCTAGCTACTGTTGTAGTGACTGTGTGGAGAAAGCTTTGCCAGACCCCTCAGTGCAGTTCTGTCCACAGAGGCTCCATGCATTCCCCTGGAGGACGCAAACTCTCCGATGAGGCCTCCATTTGCGGCCACAGCCTCCAGAGACCCAGCCTGTCCGACGGCCATGGCCCACTGGTGGGCATGGGTTTGGGTGTAGCCCAGAAAGACACTCCTTTCCTGGGTGGTCAGCCTCTCTCGCAGACCCTGGTGATACCTGTCTTCCAGGACCCAGAAAGGCTGTCCCCCACAGGTCAGAAGTTGTTGCCACCAATATTTGGGTATGTTTAAAATATTGTTTACTTTCACCACACATAGAACATTATTGTCAAACTTTTCTCACTCCCCAGTCTTTGAAATTAAAATATAATTGTCTTTCTAGGTACCGGTTGGCTCAGCAGCAGTTGAAAGAAATGAAGAAGAAGGGGTTAAAGGAGGCCACACTGCTGTACCATGTCTCCTCAAGCCCAGTGCATGACACCTTGGCAGAGACATCTGCTTCACCCACAAACTCCCCTATCCCAACACTAACTGAATTTGCTCATTCTGCACTCCCTTCGGGCAGCCAGGATGACGCCAACCTCAACCATTTTTGTATTGCAACTCCCTTTTCTGAGCTGCCATCTCAGGCTTCTAGGGTCACATCAGACAGACCGAGTCCTAGAGTGGAGCTGGTCTTAGGTCCTCATGTCTCTGCCCATGCAAGTGGGGGAAGCTCAAAGTGGCGTGACCGCACTGCTGACTGGGTGGAGATGGTAGAGAGGACTGGGTTAGGAGGTCTCAGAGGAGGAGATGTAGGAATAGGAAACTCCTATCATAAGAATCCAAATTTCCGCCGCACCTCTAGTTTTAATGACACCAAACCCCAGCCTCCACCCTCTGGACACTCCAGACAGTTTAGAGAAAGGAGCATGACCCAGGTCACCTATCCAGCTTTATTTAGTTGTTTATTTATATATTGAAAGTCATATTTGTGTAGGCCTTTTCCATTAACAAAGATCATATGTTGTCCTTTTCAGGTGGGATCTCGAACCCTTCCTGAAGGAAGCTGTTGGACCAAAGGAGGATGGGAGAGGCAGCCATACCGCTCTTACCCAATTCCAGAGCATGGGGTCTCAGAGTGGGTTAAATCCAGAGCCCAGAGAAATGACCAAAAGATAGAGACAGATGTTCCTTCTCACAATAAAGAACTCAAACACACAGGAACAAACACAAACAGCATTTCAGCATCTGAGAAACATGCTAAAGCATACCTCAGTGGCACTGGGGAAAGGCAAAGGAGCGGTGAGACAGGAGGTCGAGGGGGGATCTCAGGGATTGGGGGTCCAACAGTAGAGCCCGCCAGCCTGAGTGTGAACCGTGCAGAGCGGGCTGAGCAGAACTGGAACCGTCGTGGCCCATCGCCTATCCAGCGGAATATCCTGGCCCGGAAATTAAAGGAGGCTCAATCCTGCTCTGGGTTCAAGGTGCGGCAGCGCAGCTCCACCTTTAGTGTATCGAGCTCGGAGCAGAGGAAAGGTCGCTGCCGCTCTCTGCCAATGTCTGAAGACTACAGCGGCAGTGGCTCACCCTACAGGCTGAGTGAGACAGAGCAGAGGATGTTGGACCTAGATCTCTCCTCATATGTTGGGGAGGAGGAGCAGATCACACAGGTTTATAATACTACAACAAGGAGGAATTGCCATTGACATTTACCTTTATTCCTAACCTAAATCCTCTCCATTATGACTTTAACCTCACCTCAACACAGGCATCCATATCAGTGAAAATTGTATTGAATGTTTGAGATTTTGGGAGTTAGCTTAGTATAGAAAAAAGTTTTATTTTATTAAAATATATTGAAGTTTCTGTTTCATAAAAGGTTTTTCTATTTCATTTTTAAATTGTCATTATTTTAAATAATGACAATTAAATAATTTCAAATTTAGGCATTATATTTAAACATACAATATTTGTCTTGCCCAGATTATGACTATCTCAAAATTTTTCTTTGTAGGTTTATTTGTATCAACTTCTGCTTCAGTATATCATGATAAGGCATATTTAACATGGCCTTGTTCCTATGCCTATATGCACTGTTAAACACAAGCCCTATTAATGACAGTATTCATAGACAGGTTAGTCTTATTGTTCTACACTGCTGAATGTGCTGTGTTTATCATGCTGTGAAGTCCGACAGTACAAACCTGTTCAGGGACAGTTTGTGTGTGTGTTATGACAAATAGCAGGAATTTTCCAAGTGTTTTCAGAAAAATACACAAGTTAGAGCAACAGTATGCCGTTGTAGCTATGTTTGAGACAGTCAAATATGAAAGTCAGTGAGGCATTGCTGAGATGCTGTTTGTTTTATTGTTTGAGTAATATCACACACTTTAAAGAAGTGGGGTTTGTTTTACTGGAAAACAGAAGATATTGTACTGTCGCCATTTGATAATAGTTTAAAATAATGAAGCAAAGGGAGAAATTAAAATACAAAGAACTTAAACATCAGTCTTTGTCGTTCATTCTGTATTACACAAGGAAAAATGACGCCAGGTGTTTTTTTTACATCTCCCCTGTTCCACTGCCCGCGCTGTCCAAGAAAACCATAGGCCGCACCTTCATGGTGGTGTGTCTAAGGGAATACCAAAGGCCTTTCCAGGTCCCCCACACCACACCATTGTCATACCGGCTTTTGTACTTCCCTGTGCGGTAGAACTTTCCATTTAGGTTGGCTGCATGACACCTGTAGATTGAAGGATAGTACACAATGTCAAAGGTGTAACATTTTTGCAAAAGAAAAATTTAACTGATTCAAACTGTATCTATGTTTTATAGCAGGTGCACGTGAAGAAGTGTGTTTTAAACCTTTTTACAATAAATTGAAAAGAACGGTGTTCTTAGCTTGACAACTATGGTTCTTTCCATGGTTCAACAGGCAATGCTTGTGCAACAATCAAGCAGAAAGAAGAACAGACATAGCCATGGTAATACACACATGGGTTTATTTGAAAGGTCTCACCTGTTGAACCACCAACCTCCCTTATTCTCCTGAGCACAACTGCCTTGAAGGTAGCGGTCATTGTCCTGTCAATGACCATCACTGTCATCAGTGTTATCACAGACATCGTCTGCACATTCTCAGTTCTCTTACAGTTATTAGCACCATAAAAATGCCATCTTAAATGGTAAAAAGGGAATAGATGACTAACCTGATCTCTGGTGCTGAACTGCATGCCGCTGAGGCAAGAAGACCAGTGCTCCACCATCCCCCCACCACCAGTCAGAGCATCTCCAGCTTTCCCACTATACAGCTCATACTGGAGACGATACTTATCCTGGAATAGGCATTAGAGCAGGAAATGTTTGTTAGGGATTGCAGTTACTTCTGAGACCAAAAAACTGTATAATATTTTTATCTTACAGCCTCATCAGTGATCTTGAAGTTCTCATAAAATGCATAATTTCTCTGTCCATCCCAGTCCATTAGATCTATCTTCACCAGGTTCTTACCTTCTGGGCAAAGAAAGAGGCCAGAAAAAAAACATTTAGATATGGTAAGAAAAAGTGTAAAAGTACAAGACCACTTATGAAATTAGATGTGAAACAGGAATTATGTGATTTTAATCATTCCTGACCTTCTGAGAGTAGAAGATAAATGTGCTCATTCCCCAACCAAAACTCATCATTCCACAGTTTGAAGTCACCAAAGCCATCTTTGTAGTCCACCCAGTCCCTACAATTAGAATTAGGCAGATATTTTACCTCACATGAAACAGCTGTGTAAGCTCTATCAACACCCACTGTACATTGGAAGCTGATGCCAGGCTTTGCAAGAACTTTGGGACTCGTAATTTTCCCACATACTATACAGGGGCTACTTTCTCTGCTTAACTACCTGTTGAAGTCAACTTTTCCATGACGACGTCTCTGAAACACCGTCCATCCTCCTCCATCCTCCATGTCACAGTAGACCACAAAAGGATCCTGGTGGGATCTGGGTCTGATGCGGTAGAAACCACTGGCTGGTCTCAGTCTGTCAAACAGCTCAGAACAGTCTAGGAAGATAGATTTTCACAATTCTCTCATGCACTTTAAACATCCCAAACTAATTTTACTTAAAATAAACACCCAAACACTTACATGATATGATGTGAACCTTCTTACCTTTGTCATGGACAATTAAATTGCCTGCTGGTGGAAGTGGTTTTGTCAGTATCATATCCGTGCTTCCTAATGTCCCACTGCTGTTGTGGTTAACACCAGGAGTTGCGTCCGTTTCAGGTTTTGTATTAGACACAGCAGGTTGAAAGGGCTGGAAATATTTGTGCATCTGTAGGTGCTCAACCTGCCAAGTCCCAATCAAGAGCTTATTCTCCAGTTTTCTTATGTTACTCTTGAGAGCTGCAACCTCTGACCCGCATGGGTCCATTGCCTTAAATGAAGAAAAACAATTTCACATATGTAAATACATGACATCTCAACTTGTACCCAGAGAGGGGCCAGCAAAATATGGCTGCATCTCCAGGCATCTATGAGACTCTGGACTTTCTAGGACTTACAGTTCTTTAACAGCCCTGGCTGTAATTCATGCTTTTTGAATCAAACATTTTCAATTTTCAGTGTCAATACAAAAACAAAGAGCCATGTCCTGAAGCGAATAGGATAAGCTACATACTGACTGTGTAGAAGAGGATGGGCACACCAGAGCCAACAACAGCAACACTGGCATGGCTTTTAGGAAGAAGTTCCTTGTGACAGTATCTGTCTGAAATGAAAAATAAAATAAAGATTGAAACCAAACAGAAACCTATCAAGAAACTTCACACTTTAAACTTCAAACTTATAAAACTGTCTGCACCACAAACCTACCTTCATTTCACAATGCCTCCCCTTGTTTTGTCCAGGTTCAGTGTTCTTTTCCTCTCAGTATTATTTATAGGCTGGACAGGTTCTGCATGGTCCGCATTAGAGGATCCAGACAGGACCAACCTTGCCAAACACTGAACTCAAGCCAGTTTGTTGTTTTCCTCCTCTATCAAGAGTTCTAGTATTTGGAAAGAGTAGCTGATCCCAGACCTAAAAATTGCCACATGAACAGAGAGTGTCGAGAGGACTCCATTCCTTACATACCAGAGGAGCTGACCTATTCATTTTGTTTTCCTAGAAAATCTAGAAATGTGTGTATTGTTTTCTTTAAAATGCTTTATGTTTCATCACTGAGCTCCCAGGGGACATACGGTAGTGTCTTCATTAAACAGCAATAATTCTGTTCAGAGGAACGTTCAGTTGAAAGTGTGGGTTAACCACTCTTTCAAATTTAACCATATAAACGTTAAGAAAAAAACATCAAGAAAATGATTCCAAGTAATGCAGAAGATACAATTCATAAATGAGAGAAAGTGGACAATATTACAGATTAGAGATAATCACTGAGTGTAAAACAATCCAGGGATAGCCCTTGGTGTATCTAAAACAACAGCAAACAAGTAAAATTACCAAGAAAATGTATCCAAATCCTCATAATAATAAATAAAAAATGATGTGTGAAGTAGATAAGGCTCCCCCTTGTGTGAACCAACATAGAGTGCAGAGCTCGTTGCCAAGGCTAGCCTAACAACCCCGCTGTATTTGCAGCGCTTCTCTGCTTTTCTTTTTTCTTTTTTCATAGAATCCAAGCAGACACACACACACACACACACACACACACACACACACCGCCAACTGATGCTTTTTGTTACTTTGCATATATTTTACCTGGTATGGAGATGCTTTTTCTTTGTTCAATCTTGTAGCTGATACTTTAATACGAGCTTTATCTGAATCTAGCTGGTGTGGTTGCTATGGCAACACATTGGCGCTGCTTGTTATGTAGTTATAAGGTGATCGGACTTCAATGTGGATCAATATTGTGATTTTGATAACGCTTTAGATTCCAGCCCGCAACGTACAAAAATAAAAACCTTTTTTCCAATTTACAGAGAGGGGAGCCAAGCACACACACACACACGCACACACACACACACACACACACACACATTTTTTTTACCTTGTATATATTTTAGATATTATATTTTAGATATTTGAAGACCTAGGCTTGATTGAAAAAGCAGAACACTGGGGGAAGCCAGCCGGCTACACTTGCACAGATATGTTTAGACTTTCCAAACCATGACAGGACTATCTGGCGTTTGGGGAAGCACGTTTAATTACAACCAGATGTTTCAGAGACGAGGGAGACGTAAAAGTATGGAAGGGCTGCGTCTACTCTGTTGGCTTAACTCACTTTGTAAACTAAAACTAGGCTAATCTGTACTGCAGGAAGTGTATGGTCAAGCGCAGTCAGTTGTGGTGTAAAAGTGGGTCGAACAGGAAAGATGAGTGTGAAGTAACGATTTTTTTATTTTTTTTATTTTTTTATTTGTTCACCGAGGTCCAGGAAGTCCGAAACAGCTACGTTTGCAGAAACGATGAGGAACAGTGGATGGGCAGGAAAAACCTACCCGGTTAACCTTTGAACCGAATTCCTTTTGTCTTCACAAGAAGTCACAAGACAAACTCCCGTATAATTTCGCGAATGACACTCCTAAGGGTAAGCGGGCGGTGCGAGTTTAAGCTAGCGTTTTGGGGGTTCGTTTGGTGTCAACGGGGTAGCTAAACAAACAAACATTTCCAGGAGAGGACGGGACTGCGGGAAGGTGCTTGGCCCAGAGGAGCTGAAAAGCGGCTAGTTTATGTTGTTAAATCTAGCTGGTTGTTTTCATTTTTCATAGAGGTACTTAAGTTTTTTTGAAACACTTGCTAACTTGTTGCTTGTAGGCTTTGCACCAACGGCTAAACGGAACGCAGTGTTCTGTAATTAACGCTGGATGCTTACTAGGAGTTTAATGTTAAAGGTGTTTTGTTGTTTCAAAGAGTGTGTTTGTGTGGAAAAACTAACGCGAAGTATTTCAGGTTGGCACACAGTTTTTTTTTGTCCTGTAGTTTGTTTTTCCTTTTCGTTTTACGTTTTTTAATTTTGTTGCAACATGGGATGTTTATCTTTCCAAATGCAGAGACTACACGTTGAGAAACAAGTAGGAAGGAAGACGCACACATCATGTCTTCTGTCTATTTCAGTCCAGGATCAGATTCAGGTGTAAATGGGTGAGGAGCATAAACGAACTAACATGGGAAGGTTAACTTTTATTGTGTGCGTGCGTGCGTGCATATTTACAGCCTCATGCTGTGTTGAACCGTTGTCTTTTCACCCTGCCTTTTAGTAAATATTTTATTTTGTTTATGTTGTTTATCGTTCTATCTATAAGAAACATTGCAAAGATGGAAGACGCTAAAGTGGAGATTGATGATGGAAAGGATGAGAGTGTGGTACCAGACACAATGTATCAGTAAGTGTACACACCTTGGACTGCACAGTTTCGTATACAACACTTAATTCAGAAGCACATTTAATAGCAAGCATTACTTTCTGGCTTTCTCTGCAGCAATATCCGGAAGACGATTGCACCTTTTGTTATGTCCTTTGGATTTCGGTAAGTCTTTTGGAAAGATTTGGGGTCATCTGGAGTGATACTGATGGTTCTTTCCTTGCCTGGCAGTGTTTTGATAATGCCGACGTTTATCTGTCTTTTCTTACAGTATGTTTGGAGTGATACTGATCCTCGTGGACTTTGTGCTGGTGATCGTGGACCTTTCCCTGTCAGGCAAGAGCAGAGAGGTTGGGAGTGCGATAGAGGCTGTGTCCCTCAGCATATCCTTCTTCTTTCTCCTGGACGTTCTCCTGCGGGTCTACGTCGAAGGGTGAGTGACAAAACGAAGACCATGCGTGCAGTGTTGTAGTAGCATAGCCACTTAGTTTTCAGCGTCTTTATGAAAGTGAACAAATGGTTAAGAAGGCATGTACGTTAGCTCAACTTTTGTGATCTCAGCAACTTCTGTCCGTCAGGATGCAATATCAACTCTTTGAATTGAATGTATCCCTATATATTTTTTACAGCCTGTCTAATGGTAATTATTTGCTGATACTGTGTTAGAAGGGGGTTAATTCAGACTGTAATAGATTGCAATATATTATAAACTGCACCCAATATTCAAATGTAGCTTAGACACATCTTCAGTTATCACTGCACAACTGCTTGCTTGTAAATGTGAGAAAAGTGTAAAAGAGTGATGCAAACATTCCCAGAGTCCTGTGTCAGCAGAAATCGTGTGATTAGCTGTTAAACAGGACGTTACGAAGAGGAAGCTGGACAGGAAATGTATGGCATGTACTGGGCTGGTCCTTGGGAAACCCGATGATTATGAGTTTTGTTTGTCATATTAATGAAGTTTCAGGCACAAATAATCTCAGCAGCATGGTAATCGTCTCATGCTGGGCTAAACTAACCATCTCTTAGGTTCAAAGTTTACTTCAGCTCCAAGCTGAACATCATCGACGCCTGTGTTGTGGTAGTCACGCTGGTGATCACCATGATCTACACCTTCACCGACATGTCAGGACCCAGTCTTCTCCCCAGGTAACGGCTTGCCACTGCATTCCCACTAACGGACATGTCACATGACTAGAAATGGCTCATACAGTTCTGTTAGACATTTGGTTTCTTTGTAAATCATAACGGAAGCATGTGGAGGCTCTGTGGGGTCTGCAGGAATATTTGAATTTGGGTGTGAAATTAGTAGGTTTGAGTGCCTTGAGGTTCATATGTAATGATCCTCAAATTGATGTTCTGCTAATTTAAAGCGTAGTCCGCCCACACAGGTGTCTTCACTTATGTCGCCTGATTAGACCTCTTGCCAGAACTGTATACAAACTGTGCTTAATTGACATCTCTCCTGCTCTCGTGAGTTTTGTTGCACCTGTTAGGGAGGGGTCCATTTACACCTCTGTCATTCCTATTGGTCCCTGGAGTTTGGTGACATCACGTAATCCTCACATTAGCTCCACCTGATTATAGGTCTAATCAGACAGGGTAATTTAAAACACCTGTGTGGGTATGCAGAGCCTTTGAGGCTGGTATCATTTTTTTTAACTGTGTGGTTTAGTCAAAACGGAGAATCCTGTTGCACAGTAGAACCCCCACATTTTGGGGACCCTTTTTAAATACTGCAAAAATATGGATTCCTTTTCCTTTGGGAGCTCTGTTTACTGTAAATGTGTTGCAAAGGTACATGCACTAAAAATGATCTTGCTTCAATGGATTTATTTAATAATAATGTAATACACACTTCTTTCTAAACTTTTCATATAAAGCAGAACACAAATTTAAGGTGTATTTCATTAAAAATGTCTGTTTTGTTTAATTGAATAACTGACCAATCAGCAGTCAATGCAGTGGACATCAGTGTTAATCAGACAGATAAATATACTGTTATCTTAAAACACTGATTAGTAATGTAATATTGATTTCAACCATATTGCCTAACCCTACAGTACATAAAGTGCCATTGACTCTATTAGTTTTTTTTTTTAATAACTTATAATAATATTGAATATGTTATACTCAACACCATTAAGATGTCAATATTTGTTTATTAATTCTTCATCAGGTTGGTTACGTTTTTTCGATTCCTGAGAATAATAATCCTGGTGAGGGTTTTCAGACTGGCAGCTCAGAGGAAAGAGCTGGAGAAAGTCACCAGGAGGATGGTAAGGTCATCACCATGCAAGCACACAATACTGTGAATACCTACTGTATTAAAGTTAACTTAAGTCTTCTGGAGGTTTGCAACTGTGTAGATGGTCGAGGGTCGGCATCAAGAGAGAACATGTCTACTAATTCCTGATCACTGACTTGTCGTCTTTCTTAGGTTTCTGAGAACAAGCGGCGTTATCAGAAGGATGGGTTTGACCTTGACCTTACCTATGTCACAGGTAGTTGTTACTTTCTTCAACAACAACAAAACAACCCACCATACATGCATGTTAGAAAATACATCTAAAACAGATGACAAGATTACACCTTTTAAGAACATTTGTTTGCATCTTTACTCGCCTCTCTAGACCGTGTCATCGCCATGTCTTTCCCCTCCTCTGGGAAGCAGTCATTCTATAGGAATCCAATCAGAGTGAGTCTGACGCAACCTGGCTACATACATATTAAAATACATCTCAACATGCATGAGTCCACCTCCATCACTCACTTGTGATGGTTTTAATCTAATTACACTGACCAATTTCATTCATAGGCACCATTTCTCAAGCAACTTCCAACATAAAGTTGACCCACGGGCCTCTAAGTGTACACCTCCACAGGTGTTTTAACCTACTTCTCCTCTCTTTCTGTGCAGGAAGTGGCAAGGTTCCTAGACACAAAACATGAAGACCACTATAAAGTTTACAACCTGTGCAGTAAGTTGGCGCCTCCTCTCGTCACATGCATTACATTCCCTTTTATGTAGAGAAGACTTAAGATAAGAAAGAATAAGAATTCACTTCTTCCTACTCCTTTTTGGACATGAACTATTATTTATGTGTATTGTAAGTTACCTAAATCTTTGCTGTTAATATAATTGGATATTGTTGTTTAGTTTTCTTACTTATATTAGTTTTTTTTTTAGTTTGAAATCTAATCTAATGTAGAACTGTACAAACCATGTGAATGTCATCTTTTGTTCCCAGGTGAGAAAGGCTACGATCCCCAGTTCTTCCACTACAGGGTTGAACGGGTGTTCATTGACGACCACAACGTCCCCTCCTTGGAGTGAGTCATATTTTCTGCTGTGATGTGTCATTTTTGTCTCACCTCTCAATTTTGCTTGTGGTTGTACTGAATCACTTCAAATCCCAGCTACACAAGAAGCCTGCCATCCTTTCACAATGTCTTTATCGTTGTGTATCTGTCTCAGGGACATGTTGAAATACACAGCAAGTGTGCGGGAGTGGATGTCTGCTGATCCCCAAAACATCATTGCTATTCACTGTAAAGGAGGGAAAGGTGATGCCAAAGATACTGACTTGTTTCATTATCATTTAGTGAATCCTTTCAGTTCAAGAAAGATATTAATTTGGTGTAAAGTTGTGAAAAATGTGCAACTTTCATTCTTAGTTTACCCTCTAAACTCTGCTCTCTTTCACAGGACGCACAGGTACCATGGTGTGCACCTGGTTTATTGACAGTGACCAGTTTGAGAGTGCACAGGTACGTCTATTTAAGTTTTGAGATTTGTTCAAGCAAGGGTTAATGAATTAGCAAAACATTTAAAAACAAGACTACTTCCTTACATTTATTTCTGTTTGTCCACCAGGACAGTCTGGAGTATTTTGGTGAGAGGAGGACAGACAAGAGTCAGAGCTCCAAGTTTCAGGGAGTGGAGACTCCCTCTCAGGTAGGAACAAGCCACCCAGGGTCCAAACAGAGACTGTTTTAATAGAAGCATTTATATAGAAATGTAAGGACTACACTTAAAGCCTATGACTGGCGCCTCCCAGTGGTAGTATCAAAAATGAAACCACGGCAGGCAGAAGGGGTGAAAGCAACAGACAGGGAGGACACCTTTTCAGCAAATGTATCAGATTTTTGTACAAACAAGTGCCTGTCTCATCAGAATTACAAAGATATTGATTGATTGATACTTTAATTCATGATTGACAAAAGTTGAATGGAGTAAGGAGTCACACTATTATTGGCTGTGTCAGTCTTTTAATATTGTATATATTTTTTTTACATTTAGGACATTACTATAAAAGAGTAGTTACATTTACTATACTGCTTATCACCCAGCAGTATACCTACATACCATATACTATGTATGCAATGTATGTGTACGCTTTTCTTTGTTTGCCATATCCTTAATTAAAAGCTCATGTTTGATCTTGACAGTTTAGGATTTGAATGGAATGTCAGTGGAGAAAATTAATACGGTACTTTCCTCATAAAACCTTGTTTAAGATGTTTTTTAGCTCTTTTGTGTCTGTGTGCACCACAGAGCCGGTACGTGGGCTACTACGAGATCATGAAGACCAAGTTCAACAGACAGCTGCCTCCACCTAAAAGCCTCGGGATCAAGAGCATCCGCATCCACTCCATAGCAGGTGAAACCGAGCAAACCAGAAGGTCACTCCAGTGCGTAACTTTATTCTTTTAAATATCCCCTGGTTCCAGTGTTAATATCCACTTTTTTTGCTCTTTCTCAGGTGTGGGTAAAGGTGATGGCAGCGATCTCAAGGTGAAGATAATTGTGAAGAAGCAGCTGGTATTTCAGTGTGTGTGCGCTAAACAGGAGAACTGCAAAGTAAGTGGCACACACACACTCATCAGCAGATTCATTTGTTGAAAGGGTGGTTAACGCATTTCTAGTATTTCGTTTAGGTGTTTTCTGATTTAGGCAGCAATGCAACAGTCATCAGCCTACAGAATGGGCCTGTGGTTGAAGGGGATGTGAAGGTCATGTTTGAATCAAGTGCTGTGAGTGTTTTGCATTTACACCTTTTAAACTACATATGAAAGGAAAGCTGGTGTTTAGCCTGATTGTCTTATCATTCAAGTGATCTTTTGTTTTAATTGTTCGCTTTAGGGTCTCCCAAAAGGATACGAAAATGTTCCCTTCTATTTTTGGTTCAATACCTCCTTCATAGAGGACAACCGGTATGTTTGTTTCTCTGATTCTATTATTTCTGTCGCTCTTGACTCAAAAGGTTTCACATTCTGCTTTGGCATTAGTGCTGACTGAACTCTCCACAGGTTGTTTCTGCCCAGGGAAGAGCTGGACAATCCACACAAACCGAAGACCTGGGACCTATACAAGGAGGACTTTGGTGTCACTATGTTCTTCTCAGAACCATAATAAAAGCTCTTTAGAAAGATGATAAAATGGCTTGTTACTTAAAAACTACTTAAGTTTAAATGTATGATCTTGAGTACAATTGGGTTCTCCAATGAGTCAAATCAGCGCTGAGTAGTGGCACTCATTAATCATGAAGATATATAACTAGTCATGTCTTCCAGTGAATCAGTGTGTAGTGACTTTTTTGGCTATCCTAAAATATGTAAAACTCTGAAATGGAATTGGTAAAACATTTGCACCTGATAAAATTATAATGCTGAAAGCTTGGGCTGCATTTGTCTTTAAGTCCATTTCGTGAACTACTTCCCATTTCTATTATTAATTCATTCTCTCTGAAGTATTCAGTCCATTTGAAACTAGGTATTTTTTCTAATGTAGGCTACCATGTCTAGCCACTACTGTATGCACTGAGTGGTTCATCAGTGAAGGGAATGGGACAGAAATGTGGAAACCACAGCTTTTTACCAGAAGTCAGGGTGACGTAAGAGAAACAAAGATACCTACAGATGTGTTTATAGAATAGGCAACAGTCTTTACTTCTTCAGGTGATGTAAAAAATAAAAGGTTTTGGCTCTTACAAGTTAAGGATTCTAAATCCACGATGGACCTGCTACACTAGGTTGTAAGTATCTAAATATGCGATAAAGCTTTGTGAAGGGATCACACTGAGGTGAATATTGACACTGTCATTTGAGATTAGGCAGCAGATAAAAGTACACTTGTTCCAATATGTTTCCCCCTCAAAGCAAACACAACAGGTTTACATGAGCTAATCAGATTTAATATTTTATACAATCTCTTTAAATTATTGCATTTTTACTCATTCATGTTACACCACAGGTCGCATAGACCAAGATACCTTTCACACACACTTCCCACGCTTGTCACTTTGGTTGATCAAATTTGCTCTCTATTAAACCTAGACGTTAAAGAATTAAAGTGCAGACAGAAGCAAACCTTAATGAGAAATACTGCTGATCAGGTTTGAAGAACTCTTTGCTGAAGCTGATGGTGGAAGCTGAGCATTAAGGTAGATACTGACCTAAATCCCAAAAATGGTGCAGTCAAAATGATTATGTCAAGCTACTATGTGCCACGTAGCAACTCTGCATAGCTCCACCAGATTTAATAAAGCAAGTGGCCTGAATCACTTCACAACATTCAAGTAGCAGCAAATGTTAGTTTAACACTACAGTGTGGCACAGGTCAAAAGGACATAAATAATACATTTCTCTGATACAAGACACCCAGTGCAGCAGAACTGCCCAAATCAGGCCAACTTCAAACAAACCTTACTCCTGCAATCCTGTGCATTTCATGTAAACACTTTTACAAGCAGTCTTTACACAACTGGAATTGCAAAACAGCAGTTAACAAACCTAAAAAGACATGTTGCAAATGGCAATCAGTTAGACATCTGTAAAAACCATGTTATCTTAATGGTGTTGAGTAGAACATGATAACACAAGGCATTACTGAGGACTCTTGAAATTCAATGTTGTGTTTGCAAAGTCTGCATAAACTGCCAGTCGTGAGAAATCGCTCAGGTGACTTTGTTATCATCAGTCCTTGCTGACTAACCAGCAACAGGAAATATAAATTGTTTGGCTTGATTTTATATTTGGTTGCATTGCATCCCCGTCCCCCGCAAACTTCCTCAGGTCAACAAAGGGTTTTTCTGGCAGCCCGGGCCAAGTCTCCTCCAAAACCATTGAGTAGGTCGCACTGCTCCAGCACATCGTACCGCCCGCTTCGCAGAAAGCAGAGCTGTGTCGTTTTGCATGTCTCCTTGCAGGGCACGGACACGTGTCCTTTATGTCTCAAGTACCAGAACTTCTGGAAGACCCGGTCATCTTTGATAAAGGTCCGCAGCAGCCCGTCGTGGTCAGAAGGGAACAGGCTGGTCAGACCATAGGCCTCTGTGGCACGGTACAGCAGTGTCCAGTTGGGGTTCTGTTCCGGGCTACTCGGCACTCCTGGACCGTGATTTGCCAACGTAAGGTTGAGGATGTAGGTTTCGTGGTCAAGCACCAGACGAGAGCTGCCTTTGTAATTCCCATCCACATAGTACACACGGTATCCTGGGAAGAGAAAATGAGTTGTCATTTATTTGAGCCAAGTGCTTCTGAAATGTTGGGAGATCATCTAGTTTCTGAACTCACCTGGGTTGAGATTAACATAAGTAGTAACACTAGGCGCAATGAATGCCACTCCCAATGGCCGGGTCATGGTTTCCTCGTCATAAAACATTTGGAACTCATCCATGTGAGTGTGGCCAAAAAACTGCCCAGCAATTGTACTTTCATATCTGAAAGCAGACAAACAAAAAACCACAAGAACATTGTTTTTGAGGTTGTCTCATCCATCTTATAACGAAAAGTAGCAAAAACCCAGACTGTCATATGCAACAAGTTTAACCACAGTGACCTTTAAAAACAAAAAACATACATATTAACTAAAGCAGACACAAAACCACATCTGGTCA
>JAVQJL010061589.1:0-17944 GCA_036024295.1 Nannoperca obscura | reverse complement strand
TGTGTGTGTGTGTGTGTGTGTGTGTGTGTCTGCTCCCTGTGGTCCCCTTCCTCAGATCCTGCTACAAGGACTGTAACACCCTTCATCTTCCCATGGAGCGCTTCTCACCTGTCAGGCGGTTCTCTGACGGCGCTGCCACCATTCAGGCCTTCAAGGCTCATCTAGAGAACAGCAGCCTCATTAAGCAACTCAAACAGGTACATCACTACTTAATATTGAACATTACTGTCAACTTTTTGTCCTTTGCTTGCCTAGCTTTGTGAAAAGAGAAATTGACTTTTTTTTTTTCTCAGTATCCGTAGGAGAAAATGATGCAACATTTCTGTGGAGGGTCAATAGTGTTGTTGTTCAATACCAATGACTAAACTATTACCTCATCTGGTGCTGAGATTTCAGAGAGTCCCCACTTGCCTGTACTCTGCTTTGCCCTAATCTGCATAAGATCAGTGCTGCATTCATCTCTGACTTGGAATTCAGGCCTCCTGACATGCTAGCATCAGGGATAAGGTCTTCTCCTGCGAGCAGTATGGTGATGGTACGCTAAGACTAGAGCAAAGGTGAACAAAGTGAGAGGAGGAGGAGAAGAACTTACTCGTTGTGAGCAGCAGGACACCCAGGACTCATTCAGCTGGGACAGAGGTCGGACTTAAAGTAGAATAATTGGACATGATATAATGGTCAGGTCTAGGTAGAGATTATGGGATGTTTAACCCAGACGTTACCGGACAAGAAAAATGGTTGAAGTGAAAGTGTTACCAGATCATAATGACGGGTGAAATGTCAGGTCTTGACATGCAGCAGGAGTTTTCACTTCACTAATCTTAACCTGCTTTTTTGAACTAGGTGAAACAGTCTGAGCGTTGTTATAAAACACTGACTCAATTTAGATTTAATGTTGTCTTGAAACACAACATACAGTATACATTCTGAGTCTTTCATGTAAGAAAACCGCAAGCTGCTTTTTGAGACATGGCATCATTCGCAGTGACACTGCAATGAGACTACCTCACCTAGTAGGAGGCGTAAGTAAGGAGAAGGATAATCATCACGTTCACAGTGGGTTCTTTATTTTAACCATGCACTGACGTGCTAGGATTATCATTACTCCCAAGTGTTAAGAGGGTTGATATGGGCAGAGGAGAAGTTAACACACACAGGCAAACTATAAACTAGAAAACAACCCTTGAAAAGATCAAATGCTGATCAAGATTTCTACTATTGAGTGTGCAGATTCTACAACTGGGGGAAAAAATGAGTTTAAACAAGTGCAGGGACGATTCCACAACTTCAGAGTACATCATATGTGTTGTAGCTGGTCACACAAGCCTGTTGTTTTCGTGAGTTTAGATTTCACAAAATGCTCGAAGACATTAGGTTTCAACATGTCACATAGAATAGAATAGAGGTCACACATTGCCATTTGCTGTTGATTCATTGACATATTTCAGTAAATTTCATCAGGCGAGACAAGAATACTTAAATAAAAATTTGACACGTAGATTTTGTCAGCTGCCCCTGATGAGCTTAGACAAACAAAATTTCAGCCACGGTTGGATAACTTTTTTAAGTGATTTTAAGCTACAACCGTTTCCCTCAAAATCTTAGCAATTAAATGTTACATTTGGGGTCCGTTGTGTGTGTTTCCTATAGGAGTGTGAGCAGCTCCAGAAAATGTACGCTGCCCAGCAGGATGAGCGATTCCTGGAGCACACCCAGCAACAGCATATCCTCTACCAGCAAGAGCAACAAATCCTCCACCAGCAAATCCAGGTATTTGAAGCGGGCAAATAGCTGTCATAAAGGTGTCATTATAAGCCCAAACTACCCTCACCGTCCACGGTGGTTACAGAAAGCAATATGACGTTAGTACGAGTCTTTAATCTCTTGTGCAGAATTACTTACTTGACCTTGTAAAGCATGGAGATTATACTTGCATGGCATTGTGAAAGTTTATAGCAACTCGTACATTATGCATGCATTATATTGAACTGTGTGGGTATGTATAAAGCATACATTTAAGCTTCATAGAAAGTGCTATTGATTTGATTCACCTGAGGTTTGGATATCCTGAGCTATTTGTCTCTTCTGCTTGATTCCTTTTGTTTGGGTCATGAACACTTTTTATATAAGCACTTAAATCATCTCAGTCAGCCTCACATTAACAAACCATTGTATTGATGTTTGGAGTCAAATGTGATTCCTCTTTGTCTGCAGGGTCTGTCTTTAGGCCATGGAGAGAGCCAGCCCAGTCACCTAACCCACCAGCTCCAGAGGTGAACACACACACACACACGCACGCGCGCGCGTATTACTCATCCGCTATTGAACGGCAAAAAATGAACTTGATACTGTAGTGCAGTGCTATCGACTGAAGTGTTACATCATTGTCGTATCTCTCTTTTCTCCTCTCCTACTCTGTCCTGTCCTCCCTCAGGTTGCATATCCAGCCCTCCAGCCCTCCGCCAACACATCCCAGCAACCACCTCTTCAGACAGCCCAACCAGAGCCCTTCGCCTGGCTCTGCAAGCATCATGCAAGGGCATGGTTAGTAACACCGTTGCTCAAGTGTTTACATGCTTCTTACCTTGTAACTGATGTGGATGCAGTGGCTTTTGTAACTTGGGATTTTAAGTGGAATAGGATAGATTCACCTTCATCCGATCACAATCTTCTGATATATTATATAAAAAGGTGATTGCTATTTCAAAGCTCAGTTTTGACTGTTCAGGTTGTTGAATTTGTTATTCACGGTTATATGACGTTAACTTCTTGGTTTTTGAAATGGATACTAGCTTTGAGACTTGTGGGAGTGCAATTCAGTCTCTTGATTACTCACTGGCTTTTGTCATCTGTACACAAACACTTGACATCTGACATTGTGTGATGAATAATGTACGAGAAGGCAAAGTTTATGCTGACATTGTTTTTTTAAGTGCGACCGGGGGCCGCAGGTGAATAAACATGTCAACTGTTGAGATAACTGCAGATCGCATTTACTCATTGTAACACTACCATTAGTTAGGATGCGGGACAGGACTAAGCCTAACAACTAGCTGAAGAGTAGTAATAGATATTTAGTTGGCATCCATCCAAACGAGCTTAAATAGTTCAGCTAAACTAGGGAAACTTAGGAAAGATAAATGTAAGACTTTGAATTTGCTCAGAAGCACAAAGTTTAAGTGTTTCTGTGCCAGAGATATATGACGTTAGCTTTCAGTAATGTTGGCCAGAGATTCGGCTTTCATGACTCCTCTCTTCTCCTAGGAGGTCCGTCATCAGTGCAGTACCAGCACGGAACCCCGGCATTGTATCAGGGCCAGAGTGGCAGCCCACCTCCCACAGGCATGCCTCGAGTCTCCCTACCAACCAATCAACAAGCAGCATCAGCTCGCCCTACCGTCCCATTGGCACAGAGTGTACCTCGACAGCAGCAGGTGACTGTAAAGAGCCAATGAAATTTAGTTTTTGCCATTTTTTCTCTCTGCTTACGGTTGCATGTATCCTTTTTAAATGACTAAAAGTGACTCAATCAACACACACACACACACACACAAACACACACTAACATCAAAGCACACACAAACCTTCACACACTTCCACATTCTCACATGTGTACTTAAGTTTCTTTTGCTATTTCCCTGATGTTTTTTTTATGAATAGTACCTTTCATTTATTTATTTTTTAATATTACCTGATGCTTTGGCAAAATTGTCATTGTTGCATTCATGACAATAAAGCGAATTGAATTGAATTAAAAATGGACTCGATATAAATGCACTTGGTGGTGACATCAGTGGCAAGTTATTTAAAGGCGATACTCTGATCAGTAATCAGTGTTAACATTGACTGTACAGGTGACCATTCAGGTTCAGGAAGTGGAGCTGGGAGGTGCGGCGCAGAGACAGGACAGCTTTTTGGCCACGCCAGGAGGACACAGAGTCCTCGGGAAGCAGCTGAGCGCAGACAACGCAGAGTCGCACAGGTGACCCACCCATCCTGTCACCGCGTTCCTTGATGGCGGCCAAATCCTCCCAACAATACCAATGGACTGTTTCTGTGTCCTCTTCTTCCATCTTGTAGTTTTTATTTTAGTGTTATTTCTCTCCATGACCTCGCTACTCGCAACACACGCCATCATGCTGTTATTTTTTATGTTTATCATTGTATGTTTCTCACTGTGTTGTGTTTTTGTGTTTTACGTTTCTGCCATGTCCTCTGATTTAAATTTTGTTTTATTTTGAAACTTTTATTTTAATATTGATGCTTAGGCCAGAGATTTTATGTGTGAGAGGGCAGACTTTGAGGACACTTATTTGTTACCAGTATTGAAAATGAATGTAAATCCCTCATCGACTTTGCTGAGATGACGTCCTCACCAAATTCTCCTCCTCAGTGTAGCTGGGTGAGTAGTTGGCTGTAAGTGTTTTTAGAAGTATTTGTAGAGTAGGAGGTCGGTCATCCTGTGACACTGACATCACCACCTTAGAAACCAGGACCGCCTTCACTGAGAGAACGTGTAATACACACTCAAAATGTCTCCTTTGGAAATGTTCCTAACCTCTCAGTGAATACTTGAACCTGGACTCAACCTGAAGTGTCTGCTAGATTTTCTGTGTGCAGTGATTTTTTGAAGGCCCTCTGTACATTGTTGAAAGCTAGGCGGATGTATTTGCACTTTTTAAAGAGGACCAGGTGCTGATGCTAATTATCCTCTGCATTCCCTCTTTCTCTCTAGTCGCAGCCTTGGCCGCTTCACATCAGCCTATGAGCAGGCTCAGTTCAATCCTCACCTCTTCTCTGGCGATGCCGCCTCTCGGGGCTCCTACAGCCCCTACCTGCAGGGGGCCTCCCTCAAAGTCCCCGGCCTGGATGGTTACCAGGGTGGGGTGGTGGGGACCAGCAGCTACGGCACCCCATCTACACTACAGCAGGCCCTTCTCTCCCCAACTCCTTTGGACTACCGCCCCCCTCAACAGCACGTCACTCCCACGCTGCAGGGCCTCCTGTCCCCCCGCCACTCTTTAACAGGCCACACTGATCCCAGGCTGCCCCCCCAAGACCTTGCTGCCCTGCTGAAGAGGCAGAGCCCCCGGCCGTGCCAAGCTACTCCCACACCACCCAGCGGTGCACCCCAGGAGTACGAAGAGATGCTGCTTCTCCGCCAGCTGAACCAGGGTGAGAGCTTGGAGCCTCAGGCACCGCAGGGTGCTTCCGGAGCCCCACACTACCACCACCTCCTCCAACTTCGACCCCCGGAGGTTCAGCCACAGCAGCACCCGGCCCAGGCTCCTTGCCCCAGCTTACCGCACTCGGAGAGCATGGAGGAGGACGAGGCGCCAACTGGCTACCACCACCCACATGAGGGCCTGCTGGTCAAGGCAGGAGAAGGTCATGAGCTCCTGGGACCTCCCCGAGGAGGTACCCCGCCCTACAGTTCCCCTACACACAGACATGGTGGCTACATAAGGAATGCTCCAGCAACTAGAGGTACGACCTGTTTATAAATGTGGCTACAGAAAGTTAGAGGCCAGTGTCGGCCCCGACCTTCACATCTCTGTTGCTGCCATACATTTAAAGATCTCTGAAATTCTGACTAACATCAGAGCAGTTTATTTTTTACTTTTCTTGATAAGAAATCATTATACTCTATATTCAGTAAACACATGCTTTTCTGTCAGAATCTGAGCATGTGGAGTGCAGGCCCCAAGGGCAGGCCATGGAGGTGCCTGATCATAATGGTGTGGGTTATTCGCGAGTTCCCCAGGGTGACGCCTATAGGTCCCGTGGACAGCTACAGCGCCACCACACCATCCAGACTTGTGACGACGCCTATGTGAGTGACACTCCACTGCTAGTATCTATAGACCACACTGATCACACTTTGTAATGAGAAGCCATAGTTAAGCCCACAGCATGAAACCCACTCATCAAACTGGGCATTTCAACTTGTGATTCCATGCAAAAGGGATGGCAGGAATTTGTACATTTGTATGGCATGTTAATTGGATGCATATTGGAGAGTATGAAGCATCGACTCATCTGGCTTGCCAGTGCAGTGCTGGAGAGAGCCCGTTTAGTATGATGGTAGATGTGGGAAGAAGGCAAATGTTTGCATGACTGCACAAACCTAGAAGTCCTATTCATTTAGATGGTTCTTCGGTGGTATATCCGATCATCCAAACAAAGTTCTGATTCATCATAGCTGCTGGAAGCGGTTCATTAAGAATCACTAGGTTGTCTTTTTTTGTCCTTTGTGTAAAACTGCTGTTCACTTTCTGTCCAGGATCAGGCAGACCCCATGTCTGGGATGAGCCTGTTGGCCGGGAAGGCACTAAGCTCCGCTCGCATGTCTGACATTCTCAGCCAGACGTCACTGACAGGAAGCCAGCAGCTGCACCAGCGAGAAGAGTTGGGTCAGTAGGAGACATGCGTATATATCCGCCTTAAAATGCACCTGAAACACTGTGTATTTTCTTTGGGCATATCAGTAAAAAAAGGTTTGCGTTTCTCATGCAGTGTGTGATGTGGAAGAGGAGCTCCATACGGCAGCCTGCTACCCCTCCTCCTGCACCAGTGACATGCTCCTCAGCTACAAGCCCCCTGACCTGCAGTACAGCATGGAGCAGGCTGGGGTCTAGCACAGGTATACACACACACACACACACACACACACACACAGAGCAATGGTTTGGTAGTAAGAGATTATCATCAGTTTTTATACAGGAAGCATGTAAGTAACTACAAACACATTTAACAGTTGCATATAAAATTGAACATGATGTCCATATATGAGCAAGACGCCAGCCAAAATTTGTCCAATATCCATCCTTTTGGCTCCACATCAGCCCATAAATGTGTGAAACTCGTTTTTCTAGAGTTTATATAATAACAACGTGCTAAGTGCTTTTGACTATGCTTTTATGCTTTACTTTATATTTATTACCTGACTTTCTCTGCATTTGTCCATTTCATCTGTTCCCGTTCAGTCCTTTGCAGATGTTTTAATGTTTGGAAAATGACTAGTCATTAAGTGCCTTTTAACTTTTTGTATTCTTCCAGATTGGTGCTTTTTATTTAACTAGTTGCTGTTTTGTTTTGAATGTTTCGGAAATTGACTAACCAGCTTTGGACCTTGGTCATAAAACACTAAGAAGTCTTGGGCCCTGATCAGACAGGATTCGGGTTTTGCAGCCAGAGGCATCTGTTTCCATTTATTTTATGTCAAGTGTTGTGTAGCTGCTCCTGCGCCCAGAGCTCCTCGCGTTTTAGCAGGAGCCCCCTGAAAACTCAGAACTCGGAGCAGAAAAGCTACCGACGTCATTTGTGTTTTTTTTGCCATTGTTCAGTCGCATGAATTGAGAGGTGGGTGGTAACATCAGTGAGTTTACTTCACAGAAAAATCACAGTTCAGGTAATTTGGTGGCTTCTCTTTTTTTTTTTTTGGCTTCAGGTTGTGTTTTGCAACCTGCGAAAAGCACTCTGTCTGATCGGGGCCTCAGGAGGCAAAAACACATTTATGTAGGTCATTGTAATTACTGTTGAACTATTGAACTTCACAGATTTAGTGTTGCACTTACATATAGTCTAACTTAAGAGAGAAATTGAAAAAAATAATGGTGAATCAGCAGAGGCCAATATGCCCGGGGTTTTATTCTCTGATATTGGGCCAGCTGATTTTGCATTTCCCATAATGCATCTCAACTGCTTCTTCCCCGCTTGGTTTCTGTTAAAGATGTGTGGTCTCCAAACCCGAGCCAAGATCGTCGTCATACATTCATGGTTTCTTCTTTCTCTGTCTCTTTCAGGACGGGGTGCATCCTGTGTTCAGTGGTCCATATCAGCCATCCTGAGTTGTGTTGACTTGAGATGAGCAGCATCACGCCAAACCACCGTTGTCTGCCCATGCGGGGGGGGGGGTGCGCTCTAAGTCCATCTGTCTTTTCTCCATCTGTCCCTGGGAGGGCAGTCTCTGCGAGAGTGGGGGAGTGTGGGTGGGTGTAGACTTTAGATGGGTGGGGGGTCACAGGTGGGGCCGCGGGGTTCAAAGGTCAAAGTGCCAGCATTTCTGCACAGACATCCAGCATTCATTTGCCGCGGGTTGTCTCGTCTTTTCGCCTCCCATCATGGGTAGATTGGGGTTCCACTCCTCCCTCTTTCGACTTGACCACCTCCCCCGACAAACCTGCCCCCCTCGCTCACCTGCTGCCCCGACCTTATCCTCCCCCTTCACCCTTCGTCTTCTATTAACTGTTGGCATACTTCATTATGTGCCTCACTGGCCAACGCATTGATACAGTCCTGCAAGAACATAGAGTCCAATAACACAAAGAAACATTACACACTGCTGCCACAAACCCAAAGTATTAACATTAGGTGTGTGTGTGTGTGTGCATGACTGAGAAGGAGAGGTGAGCGGAGGGGAAAAGTGTCCGTGAGGTTCAGTCTGCTGTTCCGTCCCCCCCCCCCGCTATCCTGCAGCAGATCATGCCGGAGCGGGCTGAAACCTCAGCAGTGGCGGCCCCACCTTGTTCAGATGGGTGGCGGGTTTTATTTTTTTGGGTCAGGCTCCAACTGGGCAACAAAACCGCTCTCTCCAAAGATGGAGCTCAGTGACATCGCACAGAACATACCAGCTCTCTCATTGTTTGTTTTTTTTCTTTCTTGTTCTAGCATTCATTTTATTTTTTTATTTTTTTTTAAAAGTCAATTTTACGGCTAATGTCCATGTAGGCATTATGGTCAATATTGTTACTCTTATTGTTATTACTGTTTTCTGTAAAAGAGGTTTTATTATAATGAATATTATTATTATTATTATTAAAGGAAAAACAGTTCTGTGTTGCAAGGAAGACAACATTGTTCTTTGATTACTTAAGTAATTCTGCACTTTCGGTTCAAGCTATCCTCTCTCTCTTTTCCACCCCTCCTCGCAGTTCCTCGCGCTCTGTCATGCTGTTACCCTGCTTTTTAAATCCACCCTCCCCACCTCCCTCAGCTCCAACCCTTTCCGCACCTTGTTACCCATTTCCTCCATCCTCCCTCCCCATGTCAGTGACAGTGTAGTTTTACCAGCCATTTGCTCCTTTCCTTGTACAGTGATGCCGTGTATAGAACGCTATTGCAATTTCTGTATCAAAGCTTTTTCTTTTTTTCTTTTAAGATGTTGGGGAGGCTTTTTTTTATATACTGGTATCGTTTATCATTTGTATTTTTGGACGTCTTCAAATTTTTTTTCTTTTTGTTTTGTTCTTTTGTTTTATGAATCTTGAGATTTCTAGCCAAAAGAGGACAGAGAGAAGAGAGACGGTGCTCTTTCTTTGTCATAAAAAATATTGTTCTGATTTGTTTTAATATTGTTATATCGAGACACTTGAATAAGAGGAGAGTAATTATTTTATGTTGCTTTTTAAAGTATCATTTCATTCGATGTTGTGACTGTCATTCTTGTTGATGTTGGACCTGTTTTCTGTTAATGGGGTAGTTGTGGCAGGCTATACAGGGTCAGGCTTTGGGCTTTGTCTGAGTTGGTCCGGGTGCTACAGAGAAATGACACTCTAAAAATATAAAAAAGGAGAAAAAAAACCCCGAAGGGAATAACTTGTAAAATAGCTGACATATCATCCTAAACATCACAAGTGTGAAGACGGACAAACCCCTTCTCTTTTTCTCTCTTGCTGCCCTACTTATCTGCTGTGATCCTCTCACCAACGGCTTCTGATCGGATGACGCCTTAAGGACATGGCCCCACCAAGGAGGAAAATACTGCTACTCTATCCCCCACCCCGTTTTGGTTTTTGTTTGTCTTCCCCGCCCCCCAAGCCTGGGAAGGGATGATCGGAGGACGTGATGGCTGCGTTTCATGAACAGTTACTGGGTCTTGTAGTTGGAGACACCTGGACACACCTCCAAACCTTAAAAGGTAGACATTTCAGGAGGTGACAATAAGAATGAATTGAGTTGGACTTGGACAGCAGAGGAATACAAGGGTGTGCCCACCTTTACACATCAAGGTCTGAGCCCCAAGCTGATCTCACGCACAGCCTGCTGGAGGCTACAGCACACTGGGGACCACAGCAGAAGATTGACACCCCCCATCCCTGTGTTTTTTTTTATTTAATGTTCTTGTTTGACCTCTATTTATCCTCCCATATACAATACCCCTGGATATTGAGTATATATTGGGCTAGCAAGAGACTGTGGTGCAAAGAATAAAGGCTCCACTTTTATGTGTTTATACCGGCCATATTTCACAATACCTGGCTGCACGGTTGACTTTTCGTATGCTGTATTTTTCTGAGAGCTGTAGATGGTGTCATGCAACGCCTGTGCTTTATATTTGCACCCATGCCACTTCCTGTTTACCAGCATGCACTCTTCTTCGGAGCAGAGGGGATCAGCTTTAGAGGTGAACCTGATTATCTTAAGCCGGAGTGCGTGCAGGAGTAAACGGAAGTGAGATTGGTTCACGTAATTGTTTTTCTTGTTTTCCCCCAAACTGAGTCAACAGTCACATCGGGCAGAGGAGGCTCGTTTGTAGTCCATCTCGGGATTCCCTCCAGCTCTCATTTGTTCCTCTTTCAGATCTGCCCTCCTGTTTTCTCTCATTGTTTACACACCAAGCCAAAACTGAGATCTGGAAGAGAAAGAATACTTTCCAGGTACTGGAGAGGAAACGGCTGGAATGGAAGACATAGCATGTCTCCTGTCCCATGGCAGGAAAGAAACTCTAAAATTAAGACCAGAGGCTCCTCTTTGTCTGATATCGTGACCAGTACCAGAGAGCAGAGGCACACAGGAAAGGACAGTTTGAGTGAAAGGAAAGCACTGAAGATAATTCAGAGATAATGGGAAGAAAAGAGCTTCTTCACACATCTTCTGTCTGATCAGACCCCCTCCCTTTTCTGTCTTAACTCTTCCACCCCCCGCCCCCCTCTCTTTTCTCTTTACCCCAGCCTCCCCTGCTCAGCAAGCCAGCTCTCTGCTCTACTCATGTTTCTTAGGTTCATTTTGTTTTCTATTGGTTCATTTTTTTTGTTTGTTTTGTTTTTATGTTCATTTCTGTTGAGTACAAAAATACTAAAGTGCAACAACAATGATTAAAAAGAATATCAACCAAACTGAGATGAATAAATAAATATATATAAATAAAGAAATAATTTAAAAAGATCATGACTTTGTTTGTGTTACTTGCTACGTGATCGTGGATTCATGATGGAGCGTAGTGAGCTCATACAGTGCAGTTTCAGAAGTTACTCAAGCAAATGTTAGCGGCGTTGCAATCTTACTGGAAGACTGTAAAGAACGTGCTTTTGCATGTTTTAAACCCACAACTATCGTTTTCCTTCAAATCATTTTCGATTTGAACATTTTACATCAGTTTTTTCTCTCCTTCCAAGCAGCCGTTGTTTTAGTGCAGGACAGACGTAAAATCTATTTGCCAAACTTAAAAATGTCCAGACGTTTGACTGGTTCTGTATATTGAAAAGCTTTTAAAAAACCTAATATATTGGCTGGTGTGTGTGCGTGCGTGCGTGCGTGCGTGCGTGTGTGTGTGTGCCCATGTATATATACACACATTACATAATCACAACATATAAGCACTCTTGATAGGTACCCTGAGATTTTAGTATTTAAAGAATCCATACTGCATGAGACATTTTACAGCAAAATAAAATCAACTTGTCAGTGCTCTCCAGTGGACAAACTATGTAATGACTGCTTCTGCATCCAGGAATAAATGGAAACCAGTGGCTCTCTGATAGGTGGGGGGAAATGTTGTAGATGGATGATAATGCGAAAATTGTCCTGTTTGCAATGACTCTTTGGTCTGTATTGTGCTGTATTATATTTGGAGATGCTGGTTTGTGTCTTTGCTTCATCACTTCATGAAGCCTAGATGTGTCCTAACCTGCTGACCTTGTTTTACAGATAATTGAAGTTATGGGAGAAAGTATATACAGTATTTGCTGCATAGCTTTTTGGCCTTCCTATTGAAACATGTTTCCCATGCAGAGAGTTTCATCAGGGGAATAACAAGCTTTTTCTTTAAAGAAATATTCATTAAAATAAAAATAAAAATGAATTTTTGCATCAGGAAATATACAGATTCTGAGTTTCTTTCGGCTGCAGTGCTCTGCATGCTGCTGCTCAGGTCTGTACAGCTGCACTGCAGAGGCTTTTCAGTCTGAACTAATTGAGCTCAGGCAGCGTGAGCCATTGTTCCTTTGTATATCAAGGGTTAATTTAAAATGCCTGATGATGGACGTGAATGATGGAGGACAGGAAGGTATCTTTTTATCCCTCTGAACAGACAGTTTACTGCCCTCTATCCACCACAACTCCATGTTCAATCACCTAGTAGATCGTTAAAGATTGATGTTGTGCACAGAGCTCCTTCTATTGTGTTCTAGTCTTTATAGCCTCTCCTCTCCTCTCTCACATCAGCTTTTTTCTTCCCTCATGACGCTGTGCCCACTCTCCTCCTCTCTCTGTATCCTCTGCATCTTCTCCTGTTCTCCCTGCCTTCAGTCTCTCTTCTCTCCATCTCCTCAGCTGCTTGCTCCCTCCGTCATCCCCTCCTCCCTTCCCACTCTCTCGTCCTCGAAGTGTGACTTCCTGCGTCAGCCAGCCCTGCAAGCCCCTGCCAGCTAGTGAACGCTGCTACTGGAGCTGCCATACCCTGCAGAGATCCCTGTGTGTGTGTATGTGTGTGTGTGTGTGTGTGCGCGCGCACGTAAGTGTAAGTGTATGAGTGTACGCAGATGGGAAAGCAACTGAGTCAGGGAGAGCTGCCTCTCATCTCCTCGCTGTTATCACCATCCTTCTCTTTCCCTCCTCTCCTCCTCTCCTCCTCTGCTGCCATGGAGCTCCAGCAGGCTGAATCACAACAGCGATTGCAGAAAGGGCTGAGGTAATACTGTGTGTGTCGTCGAGGGCTTTAGTTTTGTTTTCAAGTGCACACGTCTGCATTTAAACGCCTGCATGCAGCCTTACAAAGTGCAGTTTGTGTATGTGTGCACCTACAGTGTAATGTGTAGCCCCTTGCTGCCTATCATGGTGCTATTGTCAGTGCAATCCCAGCATCCTCCAACCTGAGGGCAAAGAGCTGCAACGGCTTCTCTCATGTTCGCGTGTGTTACAAAGAATGTTCTTGGTCGTCTCAATATGTGTAGGTTATGAGTGTTTCCTAGATGGCTCAGTTCCTGCTTTCGTCCGAGGTGCTCACACAGATCATGTGACCCAGATTGCAAGCAAGCACTAGACATTACTCATTCCCTTCACTCACTGTGTGTGTGTGCATGTGTGTGTGTGTGTGCACACAATCACCAATCAAGAGCAGGCCTGTGAATGTTTTGTGTTGCAGTGATGGGGTGAGTCTGTAAATCAGAGCTGGACAGGTAGTGAAGTATTGAAAAGTCACTGGCTTTTAGTGAAAAGTCTTGCACGCTTTTGTCTTTATAGCACTGCACTGAAAGTTTCATTTCAGTTGCTCTGTCTCCTTCTTTAGGCTTGCATCTCAATCTCACAAACCAGAATCTATGTGTCTGTAGGGTGGATTCTCCACAATCAGATATCAGACCTATATTCTCATATACCCCTCATGGAATTGAGTCATAGTTTTGGTTTTCTGTACATATGGAAATTTCTGTTGGTGCTTCCTTGGGGACCACAGGACCTCATTATAAAAAGTAATTGTCCACATGTAATTTCTTCTCCAAGCAGGTAGATGTGTATGTTTGTGTGGTGCTCCGTCGGGCCAGTATGGCGCGCGTGTGTCTGAGAAGGTGGGCATCGGGCTCTGCTGTGGTGCTCCTTCACACACTGGCCTTATCCTGGACAGGTAAGGCACGCAGCAACTCTAACCTAGTATACATTATTTGTTTTTTTTATAGGAATTCAACCAAATTGAACCTCTAGGTTATTTTATTGGCAATGGTGTTAATAATAGGTCATAGACAATTTCAGTTTTAAAGACAGCTAACCAAAATCAGCAACTAACGTTAAAGAATGTGTTCAGCATTTTGGGTAAATGGGAAACTTGTCTTGTAGTTAGATGAGAAGATTGCTAATACTCTCTGTGTTAAATGAAGCTAAAGTCCAAAGCACAAAGACTGGAAACAGAAAAACAGCTAACCTATATAAAAGTAACAAATTACACCTACCAACTACCACTACTTGTTTGTATGTAGAAACGTAAAATTCTGGTTTTACAGAGGCTGGAAACAGTTAGCTTGACTAAATAGCTCAGCACGTAATCCCTGTAAAACCACTTGTTATCCTCTGGTTTTTGTATGGATTAAACTAATGAGATTGAACCTGTTAATTAGTGAGCTTTAGAGGTACTGGTATGAGGCTTTTATTTATGTAGACAGAGTCATGCTCCCAGTCACTGGCTAAGCTAAGCTAGCTAGCTGTAGCTTCATAACAGACAGAAACAAGAGTGATATTCATCTTTTCATGTAACTCTCTGCAAGAAAAGGAATAAGAATATTTACCAAAATGTCAAACTATTTATTTAACAATGTAAAGTGACACTTTACATAAAGTCTAGGTAAAAGTTGAAATGTTTTCATATTCAACATCATGTTTTGCTCACACAGTACTATTACATCAACAGCAACACTAATACTATACTTACAGGTGCAATTAAGCCTGCCCCCAAAATTGACGGACGGCACCATGCAGCTCTGACACTGCACGAGAACATGTCACACCGGTTCAACTGCCAATCAGGTGGGTGGGGCCCCCGTGCCCCTCCCCTGCTAACCTGGTACTTGAACGGGGAGCGGCAGAGAGAGCCATCACCCAACCGTGGGCGCCTGGTGATGACATCGCAGGAAGATTCAGAGGTCATGAGACCGGGGACCAATCACAACAGCACCTTCTCTCTGCGGGCCAGGAAGTGGGACAGGGAGCTGGTGTGTGTCGCATCAAACCCCAGGACAGGAGAGATCTACAATGCCACAGTCACACTCAATGTCCAGTGTGAGTCTGTGTGAAATATTTCAGGATTGTAAGTGAACCCACTAATTTTTCTGGTGATACAACAAATAAAGTGCTGAGTCGTTCCTCTTCTCTGTGTCTCAGTTCAGCCAGAGATCCTCAGGGTGAACGCCCACTACAGTGAAACCTCAGACCCCGGCCTGTCCCTGGTCCTTTTCGCATTGGTACGGTCTAACCCGCCCGCCACCATCACCTTTGTGGACCAGTCTGGCCAGCTGGTGGCCAACACTTCCGACTTCCTCCTCCTGGACTCGCGAAGCTACCCCTGGCTGACCAATCACACACTGAGGGTCATGCTCAGTAGCCTATCAGGGAATGTCTCGCTGAACGCCAGCAACAGTGTGGGAACAGTGCAGAGCAACCTCACACTGGCAGGTCAGTGATGGGAAACCGATGAGGTCTCTTATGCTAAGCTAACCATGTTGTGGCGGTAGCTTCATATACTGTAGAGTGGTATCAATCTTCTCATCTAAGAAAGCGAATAATTGTAGTTTCCAAAATGTCAAACTACTCCTTTAACATTATCTCACCTTCTCTCTCTCCAGAGTTCCTGCAGTCTCGTGTGGAGGTGCCCATGCTTGGAATAGTGACTGGGGGAGCCATGGCCTTCATGGCCCTCCTCATCCTCAGTCTGATAGTTCTCTGCCTCATGCAAAAAAACAAGAGCAAGTCCTTTGGTGAGACTGAAGTGTGTTTGTGTGTGTAGTGAGCAAGTAAGCTGTAACATTTGACCGTAGTGTGCATTGTTGTATATAATACTTATTCAGCAGGATAATACATCTCCTTGTATTATGCTACAGATGAGCCAGTGGAGATTCTGATGACCAAGAAAAGGTAAATAAAGTAATCAGACTTCTGTTATTGGATTTTTGTGTGAACCACCGTAACAGTATCAGAATGGACAGCAATCCAGTCAGCCCATCACATAAAACTGGAAAAAACGTTTTTGTAGATATGTTATGGTAGACCGCACCAATAGCTGACACTTAACACTGAGGTGGGGTAACATTTCCATTGTAAGTCAGCTGTAATGTTTGTGATACCAGATATGTGGCCTGCCATATTTTGCCTTGCTTCATAAAAGATAATGGTGAAGTAACTCAATCTGTGGCAATCCATCACGATTTAATCCTGTTGGGTAAAATTTAAAGTTTAAAGGCAGACTAATGGAAAAAATACATATATTTTTTCAGAAAAAGTAGAGTATGTTAAGACACCTTCATGTAAACTCTCCATGGAGGCTCATTAAAGCAATAAATTGACATTTTGGGAAATCAATTTATTAGCTTTCTTGCTGCAAGATTGGATGATCAGTACCCCTCTCATATCTGTACAGTAAAAATTAAGTTACAGCCCGTCTCCAGTTAACTTAGCTTAGTTTAGGGTAAATATTAGAAACAGGGGTAAACAGCTAGTCTGGCTCTGGCAAAAGGTAACAAAATACATACCAGCATCCTCCTGGAGTCATGTTGTCACTGTTAGGTTGACTATGCTGGGCCAAAAAAGAATCTGGCACATAAACCCCTCAACGTGTAATTTGAACACACTGTTTTTTGAAAAGATTAAAGAAACGATAAGTGAAGTTTTATGTACTGAGCATTTTGTTACCGTTTTACCACTAGACAGAGCCAGCAAGCTAGCTGTTTTGTGCAAAATTCAGCTAACTTCATATTAACATTCAGCAAGAAAAGGAATAACCACATTTTCTCAAAATGTTGAACTATTCCTTTAAAGTGTCACATAATTAGTAATAGCTATTAAGCACCTCACACAAATTGAACTGTAGGTGCTAAAATGCTGGCATGGGCTTAGCATTAAAACACTTACAAATAATCACATCCACCTGTCACAACTTCTTTGATGTTAACAATAATCAATTGACGCTTAAGGCTTGTAACAAGTGGACATCGACTTTTATAATTTCACAACCACCTTCTTTTATTTGACATCTGACACTGTATCACACACGGATCCCACATATATTCTAATAATTTCCATTTTAGCATAATTAGTGGATTGGAAGGAAAACACTGATGAAAGCATGTTTGTGCTCTTATGAATACTTTATGCCCATCCTGCAGACCACAAACAAATCTAATCCAAGTTGGATATCTCTCCTCCATATTTCCTGCACAGTGACTCTGCCAATCTGAAGGTAGACAAAGCTGACAAGACCCACATCCCCAGAGAGAACATGTCTCTGCCTTCCAACATGCAGCTCAACGACCTCAGCACTTTGAGAAAAGGTAGGAATTAAAACACTGTACTGTACTGAACTGTAGTAGGGGACAGACATTGGCCTAGTACAGTATATAAAAAGAGACATTTTATTATCTCTTTATGCAGTATATAAGATAAAGAGATATGAACTGTATATAACATTTACAACTTAGAATTATGAAAATACAACGATTTCTGAATTGCTGGGTTAAATTAATGGGTCACAAGATGGCAAAAGTCTGAAGGTTAGCTCAAATAAAACACAAGTCATAAACACCACTCAATACAAATATTTCAGTTCTTTTAACAATCAGTGCTCAGTGCTAAAGGTTAGCAAAATGGAGCCTCTTACAATAGGGTACTTTGCAAGCTGAAATCTGAAGTGGATGACCACACAAAAGTTTTTGACCAACTTTTACTTTTGTTTAAAATGCATATAATGGCTGTTTATTCAGGGGGCATAGGTCCCAGACTCTCAGGGCCCCCATTCCTTTGCATATTAGTTATTTGTGGTAATTTATTTTGCTTGCTGGCTCCCTAGTAGGATAATCCAGCTATGCAGTTAGTAATGTACAACCTTTATTTACATTTACATTTAGGCATTTAGCAGATGCTTTTATCCAAAGCGACTTCCAAATAAGAGCTTTACATAAAGTGCATAGAACCATGATTGAAAACAACAAGATGTCTCATCAAACTTGCAAGGGCTGGAGATGAATCA
>JAVQJL010061587.1:0-49366 GCA_036024295.1 Nannoperca obscura | reverse complement strand
GTTAAGACTAGTTTAAAGTCATCTTCATTGAAAAGTACAGTGCTTTTCCTTCAAAAATAAGGACATTTCAATGTGACCCCAAACTTTTGAACGGTAGTGTATATATATATATATATTTTTTTAACTGTCAGACAATGTTATTGGAGTGCAGTGCTAAACCAGTGGAGTCCTCTTTTAACAAAGAGCCGTGAAAATTCAGAACAATATGTCTGAGGCCTGATACATACAGACACTTACCAAGTCTGCATCCGTCTTCTTAGTTGTTTTTATTCAAAATTCAAAAAAGTAATTAAATGCAACAAGTATCTATAAAGGATTCTGCCCACAAACATCGTATCAGTGACCCTGTGTGGAATGAGTGGTTCTGTGTTAAATCCACAATAAGAAAAAATTAATATTGAAGATCAATAAGACAAAATGCAAACTTTTAGATTGCATGTCCTAAACAAAATCTCACTCGATAATTCTGACATCAATATTAACGTTTCTATTTTACTTGTTAACTATTTATTTTCTCTAAAGGTGAGTCTTCACCGCTCCCTGTGACAGCAGGACTGCAGTTTTAGTGTGTGACTCAGGCGTTAGTATGCACAAAACCTGAGTTAATAGGGGATGGGAGGGGATCGCAGCTGAATAGCCTTTAGGTAGGAGCAAGTAACTTGTATGCCACCCACACATCTAATGATCTTTTTTTCCCCCTCAAATTTGGCCCTGTCCTCTATGAATGCAGGCCCCACAACATGCAGTGTGATCTCCCTGCAACTCATTAATTACACGTGCACGTCTTCACACTACATTAAAACTCATCAGGACAGAAAAAACTAAAATATGTCAGTAACAAAGCAAGAGTTTTCTGTGGGATTCCCGGGCTCATGAAGGATATTATGCTGTGATATTGTTTTGATATAAGTTTTATTGTGATTTTGAACATTTTAGATTGCAGTGTTTGTGACTCCTGCTTTTTATGCATCCTGGTTTCTTTTTCTATTTGAGCTTCATTTGCAGTTTTCTCTCAAACTTGAAGTGTTATTCTGTTTAATTTTGCTGACGCTTGTGATTGCATGTTAGGTCAGGCATTTATTGGACACAGGTTTAAAATGTTGACATGCAGGTGTATTTAAACACATATTTATTAAGACACACAGAATCCAATATTGTCTACAAATAAACTGAAACTGGCACAGCTGTTTAGAGATTAGTGAGTGATTTACTATCAGCTTTCATCCAAATTAGGGCAGTTACAACACCGCAGCGACTGTTTACCTCTTGAGGTTGTGCTTACATACTGACAAAAAAGGAAGAGGAGGAGGTGTATAAAGAAAACACGAGTTCTCAAGAAATGATCCGGCCTGGAAATGCTGAAATAATTAAAATAAGTAAGATAGGATAAGATAAGAGAGCTTTATTGTCAATATCACAGTACAAGCAATACATACATAGATATCAAAATTGCAGTTTCTTAATGTCCCAGCAAAATAGATAAATAGAATAGAATATGTAAAAAACAACAAAACAAAAAAAACACACTGCTATATACAATACAATACAATATACAATGGGGAGGAGATGTTGAGGTAGCAACATGCTGTTTGTTAATGAAGGAAGCGTGACTTTAGCAGGGCAAATTGGGAGCTATGCTAGAAATTAGATGTTGGGCTCATGGTGTATGATAGTCTTTTGTTTTCACTAATGTTGTTATCTTCAGCGGTTGTATGCGGCCCCATGTGTTCATCTACTGCTCTGATGACATTTGGGAAGGTCACTCTAGAAAAGGATTCAGCTTTGGCGGTGTTGGTTTCCTCTGCCGCGTGTAGTAAACAGTCATGTCTCCGTTGCCGTAGCTTTGCTTTTAGTACGTATTAGGCAAGGGTGATGAATCCAAATCCTGCCCTATTTTTTCCAAGAAAGAAAGAATTGCGTGATGTTGCGACCTATTTTTTTTAATCCCATCATCCGACACCCCTAACAGGATAACGTGTGAATGAAACACGCTCTCTCATGTTATTCAGCTCCTGTCTCTACCAGACTGAGAAAGGAGCAGCAGCCATGCCAGTGCAAAGTAACACATGCTATCACTAGCAGTGAAACACAGTGTACAGTCTGGGGAGTCATTATAATAATTTGAATTAACTCTTCCTCCAGGTTTATTTAACACATAGTAGGTTTAACAATTTGCTTGACGAAAGCTATGCAGTGTTTACATTCATTTGAGTAATCAAAGACACAATTGACTGTGATGTTTGGGTGTAAAAGCATGTTTTTTAATGAATTTGCATGGAATGGCAAACACAGCAAGTACTTTTTATTCCGCATTAAGTCCAACACGCTGGGCTGTTTCAGAAAAAAACAATGAAAGTAGTGCATTATGCATTATGGAGGTTAGTGGAACAGAAGCTATCTTGGAAATGCAGCATGATTTTGACTCTATATGGGACAGATAGTCAGCTTAAAGCGAGCTTTTGTAACTTTTTCTGAACAGTAGCCACTGCGGCAACAAGTGTTGATTACTGGATAATGTGATATGCTAAAACAATATGTAAAAGTAACACAAGTAGAGAACGGCCATAACGTCTGCTAACTGACTCATTAAGGTCAGCCCTATCTACTTGAGTTAGATAACATAAGCTAACATTAGCCACCATAAGCTACTGGTCATATTAAACCAGGTAAGGATGTAGAAGCAGAACCCCTGAATGTATTGAACTGATAGTTATGTTATTTCTTCTTTTGCATAGTCTTGCTTTAAAGCTGCCTTCATTTTTGTTTGGCCTCTAGGGGGCAGCAGAACAAGGTGAATACACATCATTGATATACAAAGCTGTGACAAATGTGGAGCAAATGTGAAAGAATTCGACATCTTTCGCAAGGACTTGCCTGTTTACACATCCAGCAGCCGTGAAGCAATCTGAGCATTGATTAGCAGTCATGATTTGGTCCACATCAGAAATGTAAACCCCAAATTTACTCTTCTTTTAGCTCTTTTGGTCTCGATCAACTCCTGAGAGAAATGTCTCGTTCCCCAGTTAGCTAGCTAATCGCTAACTTTGTCTTTCTGCTGTTTGGTGCTAGGAGTGGAGTTTTCAGACTGGAAAATCAAAACCATGAGATTAAAGAAGCTAAAAGGCACATAGTCTCGGATGCATGACATTAAAATAGTTTATTGATTGCTGCTGCTTTAGATATACCTGAAACTAAATGTTTAATTATTAAAGTAATAGCAGACTGAAGACCAGAATTAACATGAACATTTTCTTTGTTTAATCCCATAAATTGCCTTACTCCAAATGCATTTTTAAATATAAAATAATGCGATTTTGTTTAATACTGAACATACAAATTGTAAAAATGTCCTCAGATTCCATAGGGTACAGCACGCTACTGTTTTAAATGAGTGTTTTTCATATAAATTCTACATTGTGTTCTAGACGCCAACAAACGTTTAGAGACATGAATCCAGTTTCTGTGTTCAGTCATGACCTGTGTGTGTGTGTCTGCATTATTTCCACAGCTGCTGGAGTATGTGGGTAAAGGGAAGAGCAACGTGGACGTGGGCTTGGCTCAGGCCCGGCGGCCTCTCAACACACGCTTCCACTACTATGAACTGGAGATCACAGATGCTGGAGAGAAGTGTTACATCGCCCTGGGGCTGGCACGCAGAGTAAGGGCCTCCTCGTTTCAGTTGTCACCATAATGATCACGTCATTCTCCTTGACACACTGTGTTACTTACTGTACACGCTCTGTGGTTATCAGACGGTAAAGAAAACCTCTCTTCGCCTCCCTCTCACACCTCGTCATCGCTCTCCCTCATGTGCACCACTGCTCTCACTGTTTCCAGTCTGAGTGATGGATGACCGAAAGAGGAAAAGCTAACAACAGAATAAATATTGTCTCATTTCAACCCCACATCTGGTTTTCCATAGAAAGCAGGTTGTTCCGTTTACATGCTAATCCCCCATGTTAACCGGAACGCTGCAGGCAAGTATATGAAAAGGTAGTTGATTGTTGAATTTGTCCCTGTTTCTTTCTGTACCTGCTTTATTGAACTTCCTCTTTCCATGCAGTCAGTCATGCAGTCAGTCATCGTACACAAGGAATACATAGAAAATAATCAAAAGTATGCAGGAGTTCCTCAGGCTATAAGCAATTTAAAGTTACTGATATCCTAATTAATTTGGCTCAATTAGGTGGTTTTTAATCAGTAATGTTGACAGCAAGTGATGATCCATATTTTGGAAATAAGTCGGGCCTGAGAGAAGACTTGTTGAATGTTTACACCACAGAGATGCAATCAGCTGCCTTTGGCCTCACATGATGATTTCATGTGAGGCCAAAGGCAGCTGATTTGGCCTCACATGAACTCATGTGCATGTTGTGTTTAATATAAATAAAATAGCGTTAATTGCTTACGATGCAGTCATCGTGTCCGTTAAGTGACAGATATGAAATGAGTTGTGGCTCCGATGTTGCTGCTTTCTGCTGGGACTCGTCGATGGATGCTAATTGATTGAGCATCAGTCTTACTAATAGCGCTGTTGTTTTGCCAGCTGTGATGGTGCTCGCAGGCTGGGAGGTGGCGGATCACTGTTGCACTCACCCTTGACATTGCGCCCCCCCCCCCCCCCCCTTTCACTCCTGACTCCCCTGCCGTTAGTTGCTGTGTGTGGGCATGTCACGCCCTCGGGTCAGGCGGTGGCGTGGAGAACAGAGCTCTGTCATTTTGCTGATTTTTTTTTTTTTTCCAGGAATTGTTTTTCTCGATATGTCTGCGGTTTTGGTGGAGCATTATAAATCCATCAAACGGTCATTCCTGAGGTTTTGTTCCATCCCCCGTCATCTCCTGCAAGACGCAGCAGTCTGCTGATGGGAAGCATTAACTCTCGCTACAAAATCAAAACAAAGGTGTCTCTCTCTGTCTCAGGGTAACACATGCTTAACAGTGACTAGTTGCTCAATGGTTGCTTATATCGGATAAAGGAGCAATTGTTTATGGCGCATTCCTTTTCTACTTTTGTTCCTTCAGGGGGGAAAGTTGTATTATCTCTGTTTTATACATTCCAGTCATTATCAACACCGTATCCCTTTAATTCTGTGGTATTACTTCAGTCTTATCTTCGCATGCTTTCTCCTTTCAACGCCTAGTTTTCCGACCTGTTTCTGTGCCCATCATCACGTCAGTGCTGAGCTTACAGTGGCTTATATGTTTACTTAGACCTCCTAGAATTAGACGTTTCCTTAGTTTCCCTACCTTGTTTGTACATAATAGTTGTACATAACAGTTTATTTTACTCCTGATCTTCTTTTCAGCATTGTTTTCCTTGTTTTTAGCTGTATGTCTATTTCTATCTATCTACCTGCAAATTCTCTTGGAACTGTGTGTAAGTACATTGAACTTAAAATAAATTCTGTGTATGTGTACACACAGACTTGGCCAATAACGCTGATTCTGTCAAAATTAGATCTGTTTTATCACAGGAAATCCAATTCAAGAATCCCTCCCTGCATAGAAAGCTGAGAGGTGATTTAACTGATCAGTGTCACATTGCTTGGGGGAAAGATGACGTTGATTGATGATTCATAGAAGTGACACTTTTGAATCACCCACAGCTACATACAAAATGTGTGTAGCTCTGTACCCGCTGATATCTGGCCTCTGAGCAAATTCCAATTACAAATCACTTGAAATCTCAATAAACCGTTATTTTAGTGACTAATAATATAACCCAGAGATGATGACATAATATGCAACCTCAAATTTAATTCTAGGAAACCTCTTAAGATAACGTGCAGCAATGCTTTCACTCTTCTTTGTCCAGATATCTGGATCAAAACATAAGATCAGGGTTTGATTTATTTATTTATTTATTATAAAACTCACAGTACAGGTTTTATGTCTGTTTGTGATGCAATGATCGTTCAGACTGGTTGATGTCAATGAATCATTAGATGTCACTTTCTCTTTTGTCTTACAGGACTACCCCAAAAACAGACATCCAGGATGGAGCAGAGGGTCCATAGCCTATCACGCAGGTAAGTGTTGGCTGGTCATGATGATCTGCCGGAGCGATTTCTCTGTAAACGTTCGCATTCAAATGAAATCCATATTTCACTATCACTTGTTATTTTGTAGTGTACGCATTTATCGAGTCCCCAACAATCACATTGTTAATTGCATCAACATCTCACTTATGTTTCTGGCAATGGAAGAAACTACAGGTTTGTCAATATTTTCTTATTATTATTCATCTCCATGTCTATAATAATGAAATATTTAAAAGGTTATATTTGATTGGTTATATATTCTTTGGCTTCCACCACAGAACAGTACATTACTGAAAATAGTTCTCACTAAACTTCCGAGTGTTATTGTTCCAGCTTAATATATGTGGTGGTCTTCTGTGTCTGCGTGGGTTTCCTCTGGTTGCTCTGGTTTGCTCCAACAGTCAGATTCATGCAATTAAACTGGAAACTCTAAATTGCCTGTAGGAGTGAGTGGGAACTAGTCTGTCTGCCTGTACAGTGTGTGTTGGCTGAACAGGATCAGTAGTTCAGAAAATGAATGGATGGATATGATTTCACACAAAGAGACACTTACATATTGTTATATATTATTTTTAAATGTTGACAATGGCAGACATTGTCTCGTGATTTGATTCTATTAGATCTCTCGTGTATGTGACATAAAGCACTAATAAGCTGTTGTTCTTTGTAGATGATGGAAAGTTGTTCCAGGGCAGCGGGGTCGGGGATGCCTTTGGACCACGCTGCTTCGCAGGGGACATTATGGGCTGTGGGATCATGTTTCCACGTGACTACAGCCTTGATGGTGGAGGTGAACATATTTCATCTTGTTTCCAAAGCAATGTGACTCATCATCTACAATCTCTAATTCTTTCTTTTCCTTTGTCTGATTCTTTCAGATGATTTTGATGATTTGGACTTCGATGTGCTTCCAAGGCCCAGCGAGGTCCAGAATGACTTGTATGCAAGCAATGAAGATGAGGAGGATGAGGGAGAAGATCTGGAGGGGAGGAAGGTCATGGTGAGATGCTGTCAGAATGTAGGAATATAAAACCAGGGAGTCTTAAACGTACAGTGTAAATATTCATGTTATCTCTTTGCTGTCCCCTTGTGTTGAACAGGTGTTCTTCACCAGGAATGGAAAGGTGGTGGGCCGGAGGGAGGTGGCCCTGCCTGTAAGAGGCTTTTACCCCACGATTGGCATGATGAGCACCGGGGAGAAAGTCAGAGTGGACCTGCACCCCCTCAGTGGCTGAGCAGAGTGGAGGAAATGAAAACTGAGAGGTGAAATCAGAGCAAGGACGAACGATTGAGCTCCAGTACATTTTGGAGATCGGACAATAAATAATACCTCCACATCAACGGGCTCCAAGGTGTTACTTGAAAAGCCACTCCAGTGTAGCGGGTGACTGTGGCTCCCTCGTGCTGTAAGAGTGAATGTTTTTATTAAGAACGATCAAAATAATGCATGTTAATTAATATTACATGTGCGCCACAAAGAAGTGCTTCATAATGAAATTGTTTTATAAAAAATTGTTAAATCGGGGTTTGTAAGGGTGAAACACTTATTTTGACAATTTCACCACACAGTCAAGTTAATAAAATAACATTTAATGCCAAAAAAAAGTGTGTCTTGCCAGAATAATGAATGTAAAAATCCAATCAGAGCCCTGCTAACAAGTGGACCCTCTTATCAGCAATAATAAATGTCAGCAGATATGTAGCCACTCTCACAGCCTGCAGCCATACTGGCCTCATTACCGGAGGTCTGCTGTTCTTCTTCCTATTGGTGGTGCGTTACTGACACTCAGTGGTGAGAGTGAGAGTCTGGAAAATACTGCTCCGAAAATCATCCCCAAATTAAACCACCAGTGCAATGAATGAACGGTGAGTTTACTCTGTGAAGCAAAGTCATTAAAAGTAGCTGCTTTATGGCTGTGGTTCTGAACGAGCGGGGGCGCGTGTTCTGACATGGAGTCATTACGGCATATTTTGTGGCAATCGTGCATACCGCATGCATTAGGAAATATGGGATAATTAAATGTAATAAGTTGTTGAAATGAAATACAAAACATTATTTATGATCCTGTTTGATGATGATCACTGTTATATTGTAGGAAGCAGTTTTAAAAGCAAAAATGCCAAATCAAGGTTATTCTTCTTACATCATGACTACTTTTGCCCAGTTATGACTTTAACCTAATTGAGTCACAATCACTCAAAGGTCAAAATCACACCATAATCTTTGTTATAAACATTTGTAAAACCAAAATCATGTCGGAGGAAGAACCCTAAGTAGATTTAGACCAACAATTACTGAGGTGACCGTATGCGTCTGCTGATATATCAACATCAGCTGAAACTGCTGCGAATGAGTTTTTCCAGTGTACAGCTCCTGAATACATGTTCTTTGAGCATGTGTTTAAAAATCTGCCTTGAACACACACAAACCAAGAAAAAGACTGATGTCTATATTAAAGATAATGAAAGCAATGCCAAAGTCAGTGGAGCCTTTTAATAAACTGAACTTCCCAGAAGCAAAGTCATGATATTGATTGTTTTTTCTGTGGATCATGAGGTATTTTGGATGAAATTGGTAGCAAATGTCTCAAAAAGGGAAACCTGTGACGAGCAAACGCTGTCAGGACAAGACTAATTCAGGACTAGACGTGGTAATGGTAAATCTGTTATTAGTGTGACATTTGAATATTTTACTGAAGATCTGAATGTTAAAAATGAAGCCATATTGTAACTAATATTTTCTGCTCAGGTATATTTGAAAATCCAAATTAAATTCCTTCTCTTTTCTCTTTCTACTTTTGTGATTTTGCTGTATGTTGAAATCAACCATTGATTGCCACAAACCTGTAATGCAATTTTTTAAAACGTTTTTTGTTTGACCACAAACTCCATTATTGTTTTCCTAATGAATCTATGTTTTTGAAAGACTGTTAAAGTAGAAGGCTTTGACTGTTTCTCCCATGACTCTTTACAATGGTTAAGGTTGAATAGTAAAAGATTATCTTTTTGTGACACCAAATTTTACAAGCAACACACCTTTTACTAAAGGTACTGCTCTGGTATCAACTCATACTACACTTATAACAGGTGTCTGTGTAGATTTCTGTGCTACACGATGTTAGTTATTCATAAAAAATGTAATTTAGAGGGTTTTAACTTTTACCTGCAATACTGTATGTTATTGTTTTCACTCTTTTTACATCTGACATAAACAGATATACGAACTTTATTGATGTTGTAAGTAGGCTGCACAACCAGAGTGCCTGTGCTCCCTCTACACCTCATCCCAAAGGCGTCACATGTCTGTAGACTGCAGGTCTCCCTGGTCTCGTGTTCATGTGATGCTCAACTGCTGCTAATTGTGTGCTGAGGAAACGCTCTGCACGTCACCGTATGATCCTGTAATGTAGAGAGGGTGTACTCTGTCTGTTTTTCACTTTTCACTGTTCACAGGCGTCTAGTTTTGGTGAATGATCATCTTAGTTCACAGGAGCCAATAATGGTCTTCTGCTGCTGTAGACCATCTGCCACACGCTTTGAATATTCAGTCCTATTGTATGTTTTGAGTAATTAATCATGAAGTTGAATTCAGCCCTTGTGTACATCCTGGCGCGTATGTTTTTGTTTCATCTAGACTTTTCTCTCGTCTCTTTTCACTTAGAGCAATCAAATAAACATGCCAAAAATAATTTTTAAAAGAATATTTATATTCACTGTATTAATGACTCTGCTTTCACTCTTTTCTGTTGTCAAGTTTAATTTATGAATAACATTTAGTGCTGTCTGCTGACTAAGTGCAAATGAGATCATCTTAGTTTTATTTAAAGGCAGACCTGAATTTTCAATCTTTAAATTATGGATGTATAGAGTATTCTTCCCAAAGTTGTGTTGTAGTACTAGGTTAAATTATGAAAAAAAATCAAGTTTTGTTTTCATTAAAACAAAGTTAAATCCTTCATAATTTGATAAAGCAGGTTTTCTAGTTAATATTGTTTCAAAGTGAGTATCTGAAGAAGATTGTTGTTATTTAAGTACAACATTGGTACTCAACAATAAGCCCTGTATAATATGAAAGAAGCATAACATTGTGCTGCCTTCAGCAGAGAGCATGAATATTAGAAAATCCAAAAATGTTTAACCAATTTCTCTAAAGTAAATATTATATAGTATAATTTAGTTACATAAAATTGAGTGGAAATAAATTGAAAGGGAAATGAATGCCCCTGCCAGCATGAACGGCACGCCTAATGACATAGATTAAAGTTAATTAATTTAAAGAGTTAATTTAAAATAATGGTCTCCTGTGTAAAAGTGCATTCATCAGGTTCTATTGTTACTTTATATTGGATTCATTTGGTAATGAATGTAAGTAAAAGTCTAGATGGACCATGATGACCCCGTTTAGTTTACATCAGTCTGCATGATTAAAAAAAAACAAAGGCCCAATAAGGCAAATAGTGAGTCACAAAAAAGGCAGTGTCAGCTTTGTGCAAACTCTGGATTTCATCATTGATATATTTTAATTGTGTTTCAACGGTTAAAACCATAATGCCCAAAGTGTCATTATACAAAGAATTAAAAAACATTGCAGTGCAAGCATATATTTCTGCGGCACATTTTCAAATACAAAGTGTTTTACATTCAATATAAACTGATTCACACTTGAAAATGTTACACACAAATCCAGAAGGCCCACTGAGATGATATATATTGTGCTATTAGACTGAAAGGAAAGCTATTATGTAGAAACCTTGATTAATTATATATGTTCTCATTTTATTGTGGTAGATTTTGATCAGGGCCAGGTTGAAGTAAATGCAAGAGCCATGGTGGAGAACCTCTGACGCACATCAGATTATATGGAGGGCTCTGTCACAAAGCTACATTAAGATATTCCCTTTTGCCTTTATTATATAGCTCTAGTTGGATAATTAAAGATCTTCAATGACTTATGACTGTTCAGGTGGTGGGAGAAGGTAAAGGCTCAAAACAGTCAAAGCAGTAAACTCCAGTGTTTTAACAGGAGGGGAAATTCCAGTTATAGTATTTCCTATGATAAGCACAAAGGCAGCTGGACATGGAGCATCATCCATACGGGTGTGCACTTTTTGGTATAAAGATAATTAGGTCTTTTCTGTATGATGGTTTTTGGACAAACCACCTGCCAATAACACGCCGCTAATGGTGCATATAATTACCAAGAGATGAGGTTCAGAGATGCAAAGCAATTTAACAAGTGGCCCACCTTCCAGCACGATCAGGAGTCATATAAAAGCTGCTTACAGTACATCATTAAAATGTAAAAAAAAGAATTATAATAATCAAATATTTGTACTTGGATAATTAAAGGCAGTTATTGTAATATATATATATATATATATATATATATATATATATGCACATACGCACACCTATTACACATTTTTGCATCTCTCCTATGGTACTATAAAATCTGGCAAAGCTATATTTCTGATCTATACATTTAGAAAATCAAACTGTTATATAGTGGATGGACATGACAGGAAGACGGTAAGATGTGCCTATGACTCAGAGTCTTCCTCCTCCTCATAGTAGCGGTTCCTCTTGATTATATCCTCTGCACTCAGCTCCTCGGCATCACTTCCTTCCTTGTCCTCCTCCCAGAAGCCTACATCCTGGGAGGCCCGGTTCTGCTTTGGCTGTAAAGGTGGAGACGGGGGTGGCAAGATATCCGAGGAGATGCTTTCTTCTACCGCCATCTTGTCTGCGGCTGCCTTCCCTCTCTGGGCTTGTTCGCCTCTTTCTTCCCGCCGCTCGGGTGGAGTCTCCACCTTTGAGATGATCTCACTTGGCATCGTCTGCTCTTTCTTTTCCTGCTGTCTCACCTGCTGAAGCTCTGGCTTGTTTTCCTTGGGTGGTTCTTCAGATGGGTTTTTTTCCTCGAATGATGCTCTCCATTCCAGCAGTGATTTGAGAGGGCGACGAGGCTCCCTGGGTCCCAGACTGGTTGCCGGACTGGATTTAGCGATTGTAAAAGGCCGACTGCGCTCCTTTAGAGAAGAGCTCCTCCTCAGGCTCTTCAGTTCAGCCCGATCTGAGCTCTGGAAGGATGATGGCACCTCTTCCTCTGGGGGCCACTTGGCTCTCCAGGGTCGGCCTGAAGCGGCTCCCTCCGTGACTGGACTAAGTGCTGCTGTTCCAGAGTGGCCCTCACCTGCCGGGGGAGGCCAGGCGATCCTCAGCCTGTGTTTCTCAGCCGGCCTCTCTGTAGACTGGAGTTTCCCACTGGAGCTGCCATGTGTCTGCACACGGGTCTCCAGTAAGGCAGTCAGGTCTGTAACCTTAACCTGTGGGGACAGCTGGTTGTCTGAGACACTCTCAGCTGGATGCATCACCGCTGCTGGTCGCTCTTGTTCTTTCGGCTTCACTGCTTCCTCACCTTCGTCTCCATCAGCTCGAGGCTCCCAAAGCTCCTTGTGAGGCCGATGGCCAAAGCCCTCATCATAGTTTCCTTTAGCTTTAAACAGCTGGTTGAAATGGGGCTTGCAGTAGACATTGCCATGCAGAGAGGCATAGCTCCCGAGACTAGAAAATAGAGAGCAGCAAAGATAAGATTTTGCAAATTTGCCTGTTTGTGCTTCTTGAACAGTCAGCCATAGGGGATATTTAAAGTATAGTTTTTGCTTACATTGAAGGACAGGAAATATGCGACAATGCAAGACTAACCTGAGCTTTGTGCTGCAATGAACACAGCGGAAGCAACTCTTGTGGTAGACATGCTGCTGAGCCACCAGCCTCTCCAGTGGGTACACTGTCTTTTGACAGGCGATGCATGTCTCCTTCACCGGTGGGCAGAACTTCTAAACACACAATAATAGTCACATATATCCATAATCAACGAGGGTTGAAATTGGATTTCTTTTGATGATTCATGCATGTCTCCTGCTTGTTGTGATGACTGACTCACCCTAGATGCTTTGGGCTGCTCGCTGCTCTCCCCTGAAACAGACAAAACACACGTTCTGTTCGATTTCACATTTTTACATTCCAGGTAAGAAATACTGTATCTATAAACAATTAATGTGGGAATGTGTCCTTGGAGTATCCACTAAGACTCACCATTGCACTCATGCGCAGTAATGTGTTTCAGATTTTCTGGTGCAGATGTTTTTGGAGCAGGAACGTCTGCGGCCAGACCCTGGAAGACACACGAAGTGAAAGAAAAAAGGATTTTTATTCATTTGCCTGTTTCTGATGTGGATGGGAAGGAAGAAATTAAAGGAAAAGTGAGACAGCAAACAATGTATATACAGTAATGTTAGTGAGTAAATCTGCAGAGAAAGGCTCAGCAATCACCAGTACACAATGTTGCCTCCATTACTGCGATATGTAAACTTTTCAGGCTTGTTAACAAATTTGGTCAGAGCTCAGATATTTTAAAACCTGGTTCATTTGGAGTTTCAGCAAATAGTTCTCTAAAACTCAAAGCTTTGTGACAGAAATCCATCAATAAAAAAATGTAAATGGCGCTTTGTTTTAAACTGCAACTATAATTGCATTTTTTATGGCTATAGGCCTTTAAAAACATCTGTAGCAGAATTTGATTAAACTCCCACAGCTAATCCTTCATTTATAAAAAACACAAAAAAATGTTTCACTGTGAAAAAAAGATTTTCAATTCAGCTCCTGTTACATGAACTCACAGAGCGAGTGGTGCTTTGTTTAGAGACAGCAGCCTGGAACTTGGCCATCTTCTCCTTCAGGGATGTCGACTCCAATGCTCTGTCAGACACACACAGACCTAAAGCAGAAGAGATAATCACATTCAAAGCTTTGACTGTGGTCAGCTCACACACGTCTCACCAAAACAACAACAACCGATTGCTCTTCAGTTTAACAGTAATATTTATGATCCAGTTGTGGCACAAACTATTGTATTCCTTGAACCAACACTGCCCACCCACATACATACATAGCACTTATAATAAGTGTGTGTTAAAGTAAAGATTTGACACGTAGTTTTAGGATTAAAGGTTAGAGGTGAGGAGATTTTACTCTGAGTATTGTATCACCTACACTGATATATACAAAACCTCAGTTGATTATTGAAAGGACAGTTTGTATTTGTGTGTGTGTGTGAATGTGTGCGTTTGTCTTTACCGCCATGTTGGTCCATGTCCTCTGATGAAGTGCTGCGTAGTGTTGTCCTGCCACCCTGTAAGAGAAAAATGATTGGTGGAATTCAGAGGTCCAGTTTACAAAACTGGTGCTATAAACTTTGAATCATTACTTCCACCTTAATCATTACATTTGTTCACTTAAACACTATTAATTCTACAAAGCTTTACTTACTTCCTATCTTTCAGGCAAATTAACATTAATATAAATCTTACATTCTCATAAAACACTGTCCTTTTTGTGAACATGTTTTATGTCCGGATTTGTCCACGAGAAATGAGCATCGAGAAAACTCTTTAGACATCATTGTAAAGACCACAAAAATACATAAAAATTGTGATTTAATACTATAGCCTATTATTAAAATCTAGGTATTGTCCAGAATCTTTCTTGACAGATGGGCAGCTTCAAACTAAACATTCAGGGACACTATACCTAAATCCTGGCTTCATATTCTACCTTTACATGAAGATCCTTTGACAAAGTGTCATAAGAAGGTATTTGAAAAAATACCTTCTTAACACTAAGCTACAGGCTCCATCTCAGCAACACGGCACTAAAGACAGAGAAACCCCAGGTACCTGCATTTAACCTGCAATTCAGAGAACCAAAGCTATTCTGTTGCACTCCACTAAAAGAATGAGCCGTGTGTGTGTGTGTGTGTGTGTGTGTGTGTGTCCACGTGTCACCAACACTAATGAGTGAACCAGACAGTTTCTCCCAGCAGCTGATGTACACGCACGAGTGGAAAATTGTTATGGCCAATTAAAAGAGCCCATTTCTTCACGCTGCTTCACTGTGACTGTGGAATCCTGTCGTGCCACCATCTTCCTCAGCCAACTAGATTATAAACCCTTAACGCTTCAGTTACACAAGGGCATGGGCGCATTAAACCGCAGTACTTGTGCTCACTGAAGAAGAAGATATTCAACCTTTTTAGCCAGTATTGACAGAGTAGGTGTTACAACGCTCTGAGTCTAGTCACCAATAACTTATACACAAGACTACAATTTCCAGAACTGGAGAACCATGACACCATGGCAAAAGTGACAGAGCGCAAGTTAAGTCAAATGTAAGGCACAAGAGGTTTGTCCTCCTTTTCACTTGATTATGAATATATGAATCCATGCAGAATATGTGACGACTGCACATACACCGAACTGCACAATATGACACACAAACTGGAAAACCAAAACCTAAAATTGAAGCTCAGGAATGTTTGGAATCCAGAAGACACACGGCGGCTAATGGAAAGCGAGATTAAGACAGTTGCTTCTCAGAGGAGATTCTCTGAAGAATGAAACAGCCCTGGGTCAGGAATGCTCCTGCATTCCTTGGCTATGAAAGGTGTAGAGTGGAGGTCTTGTTGTTTTGGGCTCAGAGGGAGAGGGAGGGAGGGAGGGAGGGAGGGAGGGAGAGAGAGAGGGAGAGAGAGAGAGAGAGAGACCGAGCGAAGGAGAAGGAGAAGGAGAAGGAGAAGGAGAAGGAGAAGGAGAAGGAGAAGGAGAAGGACAGAAACGGGTGGGGGAGAAAATCCAGGTGGAACAAGACTTCTTGAGAGGGAACAAAAGTGACAGAGGACACTTGAATGCAATACATTTGAAAAGATTGTAGTATGACAGGAAATGAAAATCTTAGACACGTAACTACTGAATCTATCTGCACAGACAGCAGGGTCAAAGAAAGGAGCTTGGCTTTAAACAACAGTACCAGTCAAAAGTTTGGACACACTTTGACATTCAGTTAATGGGAAAGTGTGTCCAAACCTTTCTCTGGTACTGTACATGTAAAAGTTATCATTATGGTCAGTAACAGGTGACTTCTTATCTCTCTTTACATGTGTAAACAAATGACATAGTCCCAGATTCACAATAGAAATAATACTGCTAATTACTGTGTTGTGTGTGGTTTGTGTGTCATTTTTGGCGTGCTATAAGGCTGGATAATTAATAACCAAACCCTGTACGGCGCAGAGAAGCCTTGTTAGCGGTTTAAAGTTCCTTCAAAAGATGCAAGATCGCAAAAGCAGCTTCAGGCTATGCCACGTAAAGTAAGCCACATGTGAAAAACATTCTGCCCTTTTTTCCTCAATTCTCATGTATTGTGCACAGTGAATCTGTCTATTACTACCTTGCCCAGTGCGTCCTCTCCCCTCTCAAACTTCATCTTCAGGTTGTTCAGTGGCACTCGGGGCTTTTCATAAGAGGCACAGGGGCTGGTTGGAACTTGCTCTTCAAGCTTTTCAGGTCTTGCACTGTGTGTCAGCTCATCCCTGTCCATCCCTCTCTGTTCGTCACCTCTGGAAGCCTCTGGAGCTGCTGAGGGCTTTACACTGGCTGTAAATTGACCTCCCTGAGCAGTCAGTGGGCCGGGGCTCTTTAATGGAGGACAGTGCTCAGTGATAGAAGCTGGCCGGGACAGAGCAGGAGGCTTGCAGCGAAAGCTGGACTGATTAGGAGGTGGGACGGAGGATGGCTTGTCCTGACCAAGGTTCCCTGCCTGCTCCCAGCGCTGCTTCAGAGCGCTCAGATTGGATGATCGCAGAGAGGGTGCCGCTCTCTCAAAAGACTGTGAAGAAGTAAAGTAGAGATTAAAAACAATTAAATTGTGAACATGCCAAACTTAAAGTGCAACAGTATCAAGTCTGTTTTTTTTCCCCGCTGGTGTCTTTCTGTGTACTGGTTGAATTACAAAAGTATTTCAATTTGGCAACAAAGCATATGCAATAAAAAAAACACAGAGCTTAAACCCCAATTCAGCATGTTGGGATGAAGGAAATGCCAGGATCTGAACTTGGCTTCACCGACAGATGAGGTGAACAGCTGTTCAAAGTTGGTGCAGGAAATAGATGTTTTGCTGTGGCTGCCAAAGGCAACGATTGGCTCAAGACGAACATAGAAGGGCTGAGCGTGCAGCTGCATTCCTTTCCACACGACAACTTTACCTTTCCCTAAACACACTGATGAGGGTTCTGTTCACCACTCATTCATGTCGACACAACATGTTGGGCAGCAAACAGAACCGCAGGAGGCTCACTACTGCAGCGTGACCTCCGGGGACTTCCTTAATTATAAAAGAGGAACAACACGTTGGAGAAAGAGGACGTGGACATGTGAATAAATCACCCTCATATAAGGAAACTAATTAACTAATAAATCTTTTAAAAAAACATTGTGAGCTTTTGTGGGTAAGCCGAGGTCAGATCAGAAGATTATATAATGACAAACACAATTCCTACTATAAATTCATTATTAACTTTAGAGATGACAAACGTATTAGTACATCCATAAATAAGTTATATGAACATGCAAACACAGACAAAAAGAAAGAAAGGAAAGAAGAAATAAATAAGAACATAAAAATAAATGCCTGAACAAAAAGGGACATAAACCCCCAAAGTGGAAAAAAAAACAATTACTGTCTTTGTGAGGCAAGTCCAGAGTGAGCGGAAAGAACTGGACAGTGACAAGATTGTTCCCGTTTTTTTTAAGCAAATAGAAGAGAAAAAAAGAAACCTCTTGAATGCGCTGGGGTGGCCAAACAAGGTGTAAGCACAACCACACAGCAAGGAAAATGAAAGAGTCCTTAGGTTGGTCCTCCTCTACAGGTCAATGTACTGAGAGACTGTGAGAAGCAGAGATCTCCCAGATGTTAGCAGCCAGACAAAATCTGCTCGTAACAGCTAGTCCAACCCCTTCAACACCAGGAAAGTGAATGGGAGGAAGAGAGAGAGAGTCAGAATACCCAGGAAACCAGAACAGGAAATGATACATTCAGGGAAAAGTTAACCCTTTGTTCACTGAGTCAGCTTTGCCATTTTACCACTCACAAATGATTTCTGAAGATAAGAGTACTAAAACAATTTTGTCTATGTAGCACTTATTTTTTGCAGAATGAACAAAACGGTTTTTAGATAGATTTAGAAGACAATAAAAGGAATACAAGACAAGATGGGAAAATAAAAGAACCATTAAAACAAATCATCCCATGAAAGCAGAAATGAGCAACAGAGTCTTATACAGACTTTTAAACACAAATCAGAGCTCTAGATTGTTCCACAAGCTCAGTCCGTTCTGGGTTTGAGTCCAGATCAGGGCTGCATCAGAAGGTACACGCCACACAGTATCAAGCAAAACGCTTGCCATTTATGTCGGGGGCCAGAGATTTCCGAGCTTATAAACTGTTGGCTAATAAAGTTAACTAGAAAATAGACTAATACGAGTATTCTCTTTGTTTAAAATTCATGAAACTGTTTTCTGTACAAGCTAGAGATTAAATTGGCTTGATTAATGTATGTGTTAAGGCAGGCAAAGCCTAAAGGAGATAATACACAGTGTAAACTAAATCACTCATGGATAAAAATGCCTTGATATTTCTAATATATTCCAAACTAACCAGATCCTGGACCAAACCCATCTTTTGGTTTTTGACCACTGGTTTAATATGTGGCAATAGATGGCTGCGTCTGCTCTGACTCACACCCTTGGAGTTGGACGACTGAGCACAATTATTAGTTTCACTGTCGATGAAGTCAAACAAGTTTTGAGACCAGCTGCACCAGCTGATACCATGAGAGTCAATTTTTAGACTGTCAAGCTTGTTTGCAGAAGGTTGGAGGAGCATACACCATGAAAAATGATCTCTCCAATGTGATGACAGCTCACAAAAATACTGTGGTAATTGGCCCAATTTACCAATTTAGTACATACAATGAAAGTAGTGAGTGAACAATGTGGACAAAGTAAATTCCTCTGATGCCTATGAGTTATTTTCAATTTTTCAATGAATATGTTGATGATATTTTGATCAGTAATTGACTCTAAAAATAACAATAAAATATTCACATATGCCGAAAACCAAAGTGACGTCCAAAAACTCCACAATAATCTGCTTTAAATGACATCAAACACAGACAATCTTCACATTTTAGAAGCTGTGACCAAAACATGTTTTGTACATTATATTTTTAACAATTTTCCGTAATTTATCTAACAGACTAATTGTTTCATTGTCGTGTAAAGTCAAGATTAATTGTTAAGTTCCCCTTCCCCCAACTCCCCCTGACTCAAACACACACACACACACACACACACACACACACACACACACACACACACACAGACACAGACAGATGGTCTTTTTTTACGCTGCTCATTCAAACTAGCTTGAGACACATCAGGACACGAGTGTTATCCTCAAATATTTTAACTAGACTTCTGTACTCCTGCTGTTGTGACATTAGCTCATATCCTCACAAACTATTGGCTTCTGAAAATGATTAAAGACTAAGATGAATCACATTCAAAAATGTAAATCGGTATAAAGAATGAACCTGAAGTTGTGGCCAGAAATTGTCCTTCAGATCTTCTTTTTATGTTCTGCTCTATAAATGTTGCATGTGAGTATGTAAAGCACAAAAAGTTGCTTTCACATACGGTACATTCATATCACGTTTCTACAGGAATAAAACAACACAGCCTTCTTGTCACTGTCATAAGCAGCCAGACTATTAAACAAAGACTACAGAAGCTAACAAGCTCTTAAAGCAGTTGGCACATACATACAGTACATCCACAGCAACATTACCTTATATTTCCTCATCGTATTAGCTGATTAGTTAATCACAGTCCTGTTTTGTTAATGAGTCTTTCATACACTGACAAAGCAGCTAACCTACAGTTGGAGCCACTGAAAGCATTGCAAGGGGATTACAGTGTAGTAGGATTATGGGTTTGATAGCCTGCCCATCGCAACAAGTGGCCAATGAGAGGTCAGTTAAGACAAGACATTTGGCCCAGACAGTGTGTTGGCATGGTGAGTGTGTACGTGTTTGTGAGTGTGTGGTGTGTGGGTACACTCCTCATCTTAGCATGCAATAATTAGTTCAGCAGCAGCAGCAGCTATGGAGCAAATGAAGCAAGACATGCAGCAAACACACACACTTCATTTACTCAGGCAGTGTGCCGAGACAAGATGTATCATAGATTTAAGATTCCAAATAACAATTTATCTAGTGACGTGTTTAATATGTAAGTGAGAAACCTCAACTTACATTCATGCATCAGATTAAAAAGCAGCTGCACCCTACTACTTCATAAACCCAAAGAAATGTTGCCAGCATCCTGTATAGGAAGCTTTACAGAAATACTTACTCCTTTTTTCTTCTCTGTACTCGACTCCTCGGCAGCCCTCTGGTACCTGAGAGAGACAGAAACAACACTGACCTCTGCTGACTCAAAACTAAAACATTCACTGTTCTTTCAAGAACCTTTAACAAAGTAAAATACAAGGTGTTCGAGAACTTTATAGTTTTTTATTTTACTTTGTTAGATTATATTTCAGCTTGCAGCTTGTTATGGTATCATTACAAATTAGTTTCGCAGTTACATGTTTAGAAAAAAAAATGTTTTGATGGAATTACAAATAGAGAAAAAAAGTATTTTTTAAAGAATTCTTTATTTATTTTAAAGGGTAATTGTGCCTTCAAATTCTGCTAAACTCCACTTTCCAAGCTTATTTAAAAATTGCAAAGGAGTGAGGGAACAGCCGCTGTAGGAAGCGGACCTTGCTAGGTTCAGGGCTGAGTAAAAACAGTCGATGGCGTGTTGAGCCATTGTCAACCCATGAAATGCAGATTTCTACAAATTTACAAAGAAATGTCAATATTGACACCAGCACTGATGTGTTTCATTACAGTGCAGTCATATCATTTAGTTTACAGCTCAAAAAGCACATTTAAGTGTGCAGTACCTCTTTAAAGAAGCAACGTGTAATACAAAATAATTAATCATAAAATATTAAGAGGTTTTATTTGCATTCATATTCAATACATCAGTGTATCCCTAAAGAAAATGCATTCATTTTGTATTTTCAGCGCAATATGTAAAAAATAATGATGAAATGGGAAATGTTATGGCCATGTGGGCCAAACACAAAAGCATTATCTAGAAATGTATTAAACATTCATTTCATCAACACAGACACATTACTGAGAACCAGGTGTTACTCACTTGGAGAAGCGATCAGCTAGGGCATTGTTTCTCCCTCTGCCACTTAGTGACAGCTCCTTCGCAGTCACACGCACGGACTGTGTGGCCCAGGACCGTCGATTGAATGGACCACTTTCCATCTCTGGCAGCTATCTGAATACCTGTAATACAAACACAACCACCATTAGCCACGCTCAGTGCTACACCTATCGTAACTCTTCACCTCTAAATCATTTTCCAAACCTTTACTTCACAGAAAAATGTTTACTCCAGTCACAGTGTACCTTTATCATCATCATCTTATGCTGAGCCCGATCCGAGATTTTAATTCAAAACCAGCCGGTGAAACCAGAAAATAAAATGTTTCTCTCCATCCTATTGTGTGCATTTGTTCACCACTCTACCATCTTCAAGTTGTGTGTTTTAGCTGCCATACTGACATTACTGCGTGGAAACACAAAACAAGATGTACATAGACAAAGTAGCCCTGTTTTAAATGGATGAACAAGGCTTACATCTAACTTGTTGTGTACAGACTCTTCCGCGTGTTGGTGCCAGAGTTCAGGTTTGTGCATGTGAAGGAACTATCTTTTGTTTAAGATCACTGCTTTCCATCAGATGCTCCCCATCAGTTCACCTCTTGTCACCCCCCCCCCCCCCCACCATCTGACATAAAAACCAAAGAGTGCTCGAACACATAAAGCTCATAAAGTTATGCATGCAAACAAACAGGTCAACATGATCAAACTTGCACTCCATCTTGTACCGCTTGACTGGAGGAGAGAAAGTAAAACTTCAAACAGCTAAGCTGAGTGTGAGCACATTATGAGGGGACAACTCGCCAAGGGCAACGCTCACAGAGGACCAGAGAAAAGCTGCATCACACATCTGCACAGCGTAACACACACAATCATTTAGTTGTGCTACAGGTGAATGATAAGCCTCTCATATGATTTCTGTGTCTATGGAGATAATGTCAGCCCTCTTTTAGTGCTCAGACAGTATGTTGTAATAACCATGTGTTTAAATCACCACTGTGCACTGCTGATACTCAATAATCATGTCGCTCACTGTCTGGGCATTTTCACTAGGGTGCAGCTATTACATCACCACTCGGATGCAAAGCAATACCAGTGATGAGCAGCGTGAGGACTTTGGACAGAACTGAATTTAAACACAACCCTGATTTGAAACACTCAAACAGTCAAATGCAACTGCTTTTCTGAATGCAATATGTAACTTTAGTATATATGTAATTACTTTCATTTACTGTCAGGTGATTGTTTGTGTTTCTAGATGGGCAGAGGCAAAGGTCAACAGAAGAAAAACCCAAGTTAGACACAACACAATGATATAAAGGGCGGCCCTCTGCTTTAATTAGGTTACTTACATCTGAACAGCTTGGGGCTGTTTACTGTTGCTACAGGTTCTGAGGCCTGACGGGCAAGTTAGTTTGCCTTGTCTATTGATTTGTTGTATGTATAGTTACTATTGAATGGGTACCTGACTTTAAGCACAAAAACATTATAACATGATAGCCATGCTGAAAAGATAGTGTACTAGTTAGTAACTTCTCCTTTCTCCTCTGTTAGTCCTTTTGCAGGATATCAAGGGGCTGGAGAATAGTCCAGCATGCACTGGAGGAAAGGCAAGGACACACCCTGGACAGGCCACCAGCCCGTCACTGGGATAACACAGGTGGACTAAGTTTAGAGTAGCAAATACAGCTCTTTTGAATATCCTTATGCAGTTGAAGAAAGCCAGAGCAACTGAAGACAACAGGGAGAAAAAATGAACTTCCCACACACACATGACGAGGGTTGAGGCCCAACTCAAGTTCTTCTCAGTATAAGTGCACAAAGAAAATAGCTGAGCTGAGCAGAGGTGTCATCTGAAAAATGTATATGCAGTAGGAAATGTTACGGATTTAAATTTAAAATAGGGTGGGGTCATAGCGTGCATTTCCCGTAAGTGAAAACAAGCATAATATTTTACATTCCGACCTTCTTTCGTGTTACCTGGTTTGGAAGCCGGACAGCAAGCAAACTAAATTGTCTTTGCTGCTTTCTCAATGTTTTACTTAGTTTAATTCACCTTCGTAAATGGAACTTTCTGATGGATCAGACATAAAAACTATAAATACATTTTTCAGTAGTGTTCACATAGTAGCCCACATGTTTTTGTATAGTAACCTGTAAATGTAATATTTCATAAATCGCAACACTATCAGCTTCACAATGCACTAAGGATCCATTGCTTTAACTCTTGACAGCTCCACGCCTCCTGGCATGATATTGTTATTTGTATGTGCTACTTCTCTGAATTCAAGCTTTGACTAACTAGTTATTAATCAGAGATAATAAAGGTAACAGGATGTAAACAAAGCCTTTACACATGGGGCCCTGATTCAGCAGTGGGAGAGGTATACGCTGCAAGTGGAGCCTTGAAACCATTGCAGGCTATCTGAGCTTCTGAAATCTGACAATCTATAAACAGCAGCATTTACCTTCATCTCAATTACTTTTTTATCAGTACTGACCTTTAACCCTCACTTTAAGCCAAGTTCTCCCTAACTACAAGTAACCACAGCACTGTCGGATACAGTATGACTCATGAGTAAGGAGGAACCCGCATTGCCTATGACATGATTGACCTAAAACGTAATTATTACTAGAAATACTGCACAGAATCTGCTGTTTGTATGAAAATACCCGAGTTTGACCTGAAGAATCAGTACTGAGGCAGTGTAATAAACAGGCGTGACTTGTGTTGAAGATTGCAGCCCAGCTCAGAGTCCAACATGTTATTTGAAGAACTTTAATTTCAGGTGTTTAACACTGTAAACGCTTTGGTAGAGAACGTCTGTGACTTCTGGTTTACAAAAAAAAATCAAACTATAGCCTCGTTTTGGCTACATGAAGTGTTTACATGTTATATATTTAGACTGAGGAGCATAAAGCCTACACCTACAATATTACACAGTCAGCAGCTGGACTGGTTTGGCATCGATTACGTCGAAAGACAATGAGTTCTTTGAGAGCGAGACGGAGAATGTGCACGTGCGTTATTCTAAAAATCAACGCCTTAATCTAAACACACTCAGGCTCATTAGACTTTTTAAAATACTTTTTTTTTTTAAACCGCCCTAGAAAGAGGTATTTACATATGTTTTAACGTTGTGTCTTACCTGTGCGAACTTCCGTCGAGTCACTCTTTATGTGAAGCCCACAGACACCTGACACTTGCTGCTGCCGCTGCGTCACCGCCCGGTGTGACCGACAGAGGTGGAGTGAACAGAAAGGTGTCACGGGAGTGGAAGGACCGGGTCACGTGATTCTGTACACCTATGACCTTGGGTGTTTCGTTACCCCTATACCTGTTGGCCTATACCTGCATGTCTGGGTGAACGCGGGGGTGCGCGTGGTGCGCCTGGGACGCCACCCACACCACCCACCAGAAATTCCTGGGAAAAACGAACGACACTCGCTCGGCATTTCGAGATAAAACGGAGCAGGAAACTAAAGAAAGAAAGCAAGCAGACGTACTAAACAACAGTTCGTGTGACTGATTCCCCAGGGATTGACAATGCAGTGATACTGCATCCTACTACTTAAAATAACGAGAATAACAATAATCAAAATCTTCAACTTTATTTACATAGATTTCATACAAAAATGCTGCTCAAAGTGCTTTACCAACAATATAAAGCACTTTGAGTATATATACAACTTCATAATACGCTACATTTGGTCTACAAGTGTCAGCCTGGAAACCAATAGGAAAGGTCCAACAATCGTACCTTTGTGAGATCTTGCATTATTAATTGTAAATGGGAACACACAGTTTCCTGCTGCATTGGGTGGAGTATTTGGATTGCATTTGCCTTCTAAATAAGGCCAGCTGGATGGTGTAGTGAGAAGGAAGATCATGGTTTGAATTTGAAGACTTCGCTTGAGGCTCCAGTGTTGGCAAGCATCCAGTCTGCTCAAGAGTCCTTGAGCAAGGCATTGAACCCTGAGCAAGGCTGTTGTTGTGAAGCAGACCGATCAATCTCCTGGGGCTAAGAAGTTAGGTCAGTGAAAGAGTGGTTTAAGTATTTGTTTTTCAAGTTCAATGTTTCACTGAATATCTCCCAACCAACTTACTTAAAAAGTTAATAATTTCAAACTGATAATAATTATATTTATATGACCACCTATAGGCCTATCAGCTGATGCATTGATTGCAATTACCTTGCATATAAATAAAATATATACACAATCAATAATGAGCCAGAATTAAAGAAATGAGCTCCAGTAGGATGATTCCATGATATGGGTATAAGCAATCAATAATCACACAAAGATGTCTCCATACATTTTACAAGCGCACAAGCCCAACAGTGGCAAAAAAACAATTATTAACAACCAATTAAGAACGGTATATTTTTAGTTTCAGGTAAACATGCAATGCAACCAAGTGCAGAGCAGGCTAAAGTCACTTACAGAAATCAATACTGACACAATTAACGATGACGCCATCGCCCGTTAAGCGGCAGCCTGGGAGGAGCTATCTCTCAGTGTTAATTGCCTATAGAATTAAAAGATTCAGACGGCAATAATAGCAGTCATATTGTAATAATAACAATTAATTTGGCCGGAGGGACACTTTAGTCAAACAGGGCAGAGGGACAGCGGATTGAGCCACTGAAACGACCACTACATGTCTGCTTGTCCATGGTTTCTGTCATTCTTGTCCATTCCTTCCTTTTCATCTGCGTCTTTTCAGTCGTCGTCTGAATCAAGCTACAAACTGCGAGAGGCCGCTCCGCCACAACAACGTCGCCGATAAAGCATCGAGTAGGCGTGAAATCTCCACCACGATATCAAAAATGGATTAGCAAACTGATTTTGTTCGGACTTTCAAAGGACGCTCTCGGTTCACGAGGAGCTCGCAGAAGATGAGCCTTTTCTCTTCGCTTGAAGAGGCTGCGCTGCTGCTGCTGCCGTGTGGGGGAGTGGGTTACATCCTGTGGCGTTTCCTGTGTTTGTAAACTAGACGGTCTTGAAAACGTCGGGCGACTGAAGCTAAAAGGTAGATACATATCTTTGCATTTTTTCTTCGATGCTCGGTGAATTTCGACTGTGCAATACACGGTCTGCTGTTTCCTTTGTAAATAAGCATGCTCGATAATGGCAGCAAATGGATTTACCTAATATAACAGCGTCAACGTTAGCCACTGCTAGCGCGCTAACAAACGTTAGCTTAATCATCGGGAGGGGGAGGCACTCGCTACGACGGCCATCACGAATGTCTTTATCGCTCAATCTTGTCTTGAACCAGTTGAGCTTGTGTCTTTATAGTTTATGATGGTGAAATGTCTCATTGATACAGTCTGCAAGATGGATACTCTCGTAAAACTACTGTATCAAACGGATGACTAGGTGGGCTAAAAAAATGTTCGATTACTAACATTTCAGTGGGCGAGGGCGCCAGCGAGAAGCTAGCTGCTGGCTAGTTAATGTTAGCCAGCTTGTTCAGCAAAACTAACGTTAGGTTGGGCTGCGAAGGCCAGCTCATCCAGTGCAGTAAAAATACGTTTTTTTCAAAGCATCACTGTGTTATGATTACGGCATTTCCTCGGCTGGTAAATTCCACAACGACAGCCAAAAATGCAAATATACTACGTAGCCTCGTAGTCTTTTAATTAGCGTTAGCCAGTGTTAGCGTTGCGCTAGCTGTCTATTTTCTTAGCAACATTAGCTAGCTAACCATCGCCAATGGCGAAGCACTATAGCGTTAAAGTATATCTCTGCCTCCAACTGGCGCCGTTAACCTTTATGGTGGCACAAAAGCGTAACAGTTAACTTGTGCCACAGTTGGAGATAAGAACAAACGAAGCAAAACACAACGTTAAACCTGGAAGAGCAAGCACAAGACAGCAATGTTTCTTTGAGTAATATTCGTGGCCCCATGTCAAAAGGCATACCGTACCATTTAATGTACCATATTAGCATGGGTGCAGATGTAGAGCTTTGTGGCCCTAGATCGAGACCCTAGAAACAGCCCAATTGTTAAATGTTAGCTTTTGTATTCACCTTTAACAGTATATGTTACAATCACCATTAATCACGTATTCTATAGAATTTCTAAAATCGGGAACGAGGCCTCTTCTCTAACTTCCAAAACTGACTCACAGCAGATTACAAATTGCTCCCCTCACATTTTTACACTAACTATTTTTTTGCCATATTGTGTACACTTTCAAAGCAGCTTTTTATTCAAATGAAATGTTATCTAAATGTCTTTGTTCTACATCAACCATATATCTATTGCACTCAAAATCCAATACTGAAAACCAGTGTAGACATTTGAACCAATCAATGAATAAATTTTAAATACATTGGTGAGACAGAACTGGAGCTTATTAATAATCTTAAACAGCAACTTGCATTGTAGTAAAATCCTTTCCAAGCCAATCTTGAACAATTTTGAGTTTTTCTTTTGAGTTATACTGATCAGTTAAACCTAGCTAAAGAAAGAAAGCCATGCTTTTACTGTGTAACAGTTCATTTATATGTGTGGTTTATGTGTTGAATTTCGACATTGTTCTGTATTTTAGAAAGCTTTTATCTAATGTTATACAAATAGTACATGTTTTTATGGTGGATGCATAAGACTATTTAATATTTTGATCTGCTAGAATGTCTCAGATTTAAAAATACAAGCTGTCTCATCAATAATACCCATAAAATTACATTCTGTAGTTTCTCTGGCTGTGCTGTAGAGATTTTTACTATAGATCCTTGCCGTTCCTTCATTTTCTTTCCCCCTCGTCTTCTCGTTTTACCTAGTTTTTCTCATTTCATACAGAAGTATGTTTAAAATGTCAGTTCTCATACAACTTAAAAGCTGTATTTATGAATACAAATTAATCTACTATACTGCTTCATTTATACCCAGAACATCCAGGTGTGCTTTGTGGTTGGATTGTCAGCAGCATGCAGTTTACTGCTGTGCAAACTAGAGGAGTAACTTGCAGTGGCAGTTCTCATATGCTGTGGGGGAAAATTGTTAACTTTGAATGGTTAGTGTTTGGTATTAATAACTGGTTCTGAATCTGAACTGGTTTCAGGAATAGTCTATAAGAAGAAATGTGCTTTTTGATTCCACGTACCTATTCCTGAAAACAAAGTTTGATTGTACTTTCATCTGCTTCATTGGTTGTACATTCATCTTTGGAAGTGTAGAGTTTTTAGAATAGCAGACTAGAGCTACGACTTAAAACTATGTTGAGCTCCACGTAACAGCAGAATGTTATTACTGGGCAAGCATCATTCCATCTATGTTGGAGGTTTGTCTCACACAAGGAAGCATTAGCTGTAGCACAGTGTGAGACTGGACTTTTTAAAAGTTTTAATACCCTCAAATCAGTCAATGCTAACACAACTGTCATAAGCAACATAAATGTAAAACAACCAATCATTCAACTTTTTAAAACAGATCAGAAAATACAAAGTCATATACAGCAGCCTAAATCCAAGTTCAGGTTGACTTTAAATTACCCTGCAGTTCAATGTGATGGACATCAGTGAGACTAGCGATTTTCCATACCCAACAAGATAATGTTGCTTATGTTTTTTGTCAGAATTTATTTGGGGTTTATTTCCGGTCATCAGTGAAATTGTTTGGAAGTTCAGTTGTAGTGCAAACCACAACCTGTTTTTTTCATGTGCAGGGGGTATTCAGAAGCACATCAGTTCAGTTGCTTACTATGATAAACTAGCTCAGCTCCAAAAGAGAAAACATTTGGCTACAAGGTAAATATACAGTATGATTGATCAAATATTGGCCACAACCACCAGTTTTTATAATGGTAAGTATACTGACCAATTTCCATGAACAAAATTGCAAACAACAAAAACATATAATTTATGTGTCTTTTATATTTTGTGATGTTTTTAAATGTCATTGTGAAAAATGACCACCCTAACTGGAGTTAATAGAATATGTAACCATGAAGACAGCAAGTGATGCTGTTGTAATTTATTGTTTGTCTGTTTCATCCACATCCTCCTCTTCCTCAGTTTTAATGCTAGATGAGTGAGGTGGGTGTGGCTTCCCACCAGCCCGACCATCCTGACTGACGGATCTCTGGATGACCTTGTCCCCACCCCTGTCCCTGCGCTCACATACACCACAGCAATGTCACATCTGCCCAGCAGCTCAGTCCGCGACCATATGAAATGGGTTTGTTTTGAGAACGCCAAAGTGGTGACAAATAACTTTACTTGCACTCTTGTGTCACTCAGGATGTTGTCGTTGATGACTAGCTTGGCAAATGCCATGTGACCATATTGTCTGAGATGCAGATCATTTCAAGTGCTTTTAAATGTTTGATATTGTTAAAGTGTTGCTTTTCATTCTGTTTCTTTGCAGGCGGGGCTGCTTGGCTGCGAAGCTGTCCTTTCCAGTATGGCCCTGATGCAGGCCAGCTCCATGGCCGCTCCGCCCAAAAAAATGATGGCTCCACTTGGCCATGGACCACCTCAGAGAGAGGGACCTGACCGTGGTCCCCAGAGCCATATGATCCTGCCGTCTGGAATGAGCTGTCCACCCCTGGTTAGGACCCGCTTGGGAAATGGGGCTGTTTTTATATGCTATGCTTCTAATATTGTGAAGGGTGTAAACCCATTGTCTTTATGGAATTGAACATTTCAGTATGGGAGGACTTTCCCTCTCAATGCTGTCATGATGATTTATTCTGTCCTGGTTTTAGTAGTGTTTTCAAATATAAATTGAAATATGACTGTCATTCATGCTTTTAAGGATAGAAAAACCTATTGACAAATCACTACCAGGTTATACGTCAGGGCATCTAGTTACAGTTTTAGAAGCTCCATATATATATATCCCATTGTCCTTTTACCTCCACAAACAAAATTGTATTGTTTATTAAAATGTAGACTGGTTTCAGGTAGACAAAATCTCGCCCTAACCAACACAGTATATGGATGATATTCATCCTACATCAGACATTATTCAAATTGTTTTAAATCGTGTTGGGTTTTTTTTCAAAATTAATGTGTAAAAATGTACACACACCCACACAATTTAACACTTGCTTCTTCAGCTGGCTTAGACACATGAGCTGGGCAGCAATTAGTCTGCATGTAAAATAGGTGTGGACATCAAAGACACACCATGGCCTACGTTCATCAACTACTTAAATTTGTTGTTGTTAAAGCTGACAGATCTGAAACTAGGAAATAACTGACTTTTTCTGTCTCTGTAGCTCATCCGGAAGGAAGGTGAATTCCAAGCTCCCCGCCTGCTGGACGAGAAGGAGATGAGGGCCAACGAGGACATGCAGCAGAAAAAAAAGAACAGGAAATCAGTTACGCCCTGTAAAGTGAGAGAACAAGAGGGAAGGGGTGGGAAGGTCAGTGGCTGTGGTTGCTAAATAGGGAATGGTCTCTGCTATTATTTTTTCATTTATATTTTTCCTTAAGTTAAAAGTGTTAAGTTAGCTGCTTGCACATGTTTTGTTAGTGAAAAAAAAGACGACATTTAACTTTATTCAAGTGCGCCTGACTTGGAGCTTTCATGTGTGCACTTTTTGTTTGTGTGGGGGTTGGGGGGAGGAGTTCAGGGAAGATGTGGAGGGGGTGGAGGATCTCTAGAGAGGAAAGAGGGGGAGGGGAGCAGAGTAGAGTGAAGCGGAGCACAATAACTGCAGTTGTGTGCATAACAGGGGGAGCAGTAACATGAGGGCATTAGGCCATCGGAAGGGACCGTGGGGTCTCTCGATTCAAATGTTAATAGCATGTAGTTGCTTGTTCACACAAAATTACTTTTAAGATTTAGTTTTAGAAAAGATAAACCATTAAAAATGTACATCCAAAATTTTGACATTGTATTTAAAGTCTTTAGAGGTTAATAGAAATCCTATGCCTTTTTATATTTACTGTAAATTTCTCAGGTTTTTTTTTATTTTCATCAGGTCCCGAGCAGTTGTGGGTGGGTATGTTTGACAGATTGTTTGTGGTTAACAAAAAAAAGCACTGTTTTTTTGTTGATATTATTAGTATATTGTTAAGCTGGCATTTCAAACATATGTTGAACCATTATTCTTTACTATCCTCATTAGGGCACAGGTGGAGATGAGAATGGTCCATCATCCAAAGTGCAGAAAAACTTTATTTGTGATCACTGTTATGGAGCATTTAGGAGTGGATACCACCTGAAGAGACATATCCTCATTCACACAGGTATGGGTCACGCTTGGAACAACTTTTCAAGTTTGCAGTTAAGCCAAAACAGCTTTTAATGGTTGATTACATGAATCATTTGTTAAAAGAGGCCCTGAAAGCTTGAGTTGGAGTGAATCTAGAGTGTGCAGCAACTGTAAGGTTTCGCAATGGCCTGCTTAAAAACCTTGTTTGGTAATAGCTTTTTCCTCACAGCTAATTGGTGGTATCTGTGGGGACTTTAACTAAAACTGGTGCTCTTCGGTTTAGGGGAGAAGCCGTATGCTTGTGCCGTATGTGACATGAGGTTTATTCAGCGTTACCACCTGGAGAGACACAGCCTCATTCACACGGGTATGCGTCCTTTAACCGTACCCATATTACATAAATCCGACTACATCTGTAGTCTGTCACTTGAATCAATGGACAGATGCTCAGAGTTCATTTTGTCTGTGGACAGTAATTTCCAACAAAGCCACCCCCCAAAATCTGTTCACCCCAAAATATAAAGCACAGTATTTGTCTCCATAAATATTGGTCCCCCAACACCAGGAAAAAATGTACAGAAGGCGATAACAAATACAGTGCGGTCCAGTAGTCCCGAGTCCACTATAAAAAAGTGTTGTTTCAGCATTTGTCATATCTGTTCCTTTTGGATGTCCATTATTTGCCCTAATCATCAGCTTATAGTTTGACTGGCATCCGTTGTAGACATGTTTTTCGGGATTTGAGAATCCACATTGTTTTAAAGGATCCCAGAGATGTTGGAGACGAGTTCCTCCTTTTCTCCAGAATGTAAAGTGGGGTTGATCTCTGGTGCCTGTGGAGGGAGAAACTAGCCTCTCTTGTGATACTCTTATTGCAATTTGAAACATTGACTTGTCTGTAGAAACAACTTTCTTCATGTCTGTTATACTTTGACATTGTTTGCCCCATGACCGTTTTTGCCCATTCGTTTGGATAGGAGGTTCATTTGAATTTTGTGTTCATGCAAATGCTGTTGGGTCCTGCCAAGATGTCAGCTGGATACACTGCTCTTCCCACGGTGTGGTCACTAAAGAGTAACCACACCCAGGCTAATAATCGTGCGTGTTCTGCCATCTAGCAGTTGCTGCATGCTCTGTAAACACCTTGTACAGTACAACACTTCACAGTGCACCGTTGGGCAGTGCTGTATCACAGCTGGTTGCGGTCACAAGTACAACAAGACCACATCTGACAACCCACACTGTTCGACACTTCTTGGTCTGGATGATTTGACAGTAGAACGTTTTAGATTTGTGCTGAGAAACTTTCTTACTACTCAAGAGAACCACTTGGCTGCACAATGTTGGGTTTTTTTCAAACAATCTTAACCGACCAGTTGAACAGTTAAAACTCAACGTTAAAGCAGTAGTGACACGTAAGCGACCATATTCATTTTGTCAGCGTATGGTATTCTCTGTTGAAAGAACAAAATCATTCTCACTGTGTATTACAAAGAATACCTGTGCTGCTATTTGAATATTCAGATTTTTGTGACCTTTTCTGTGTGCATTTGTATCAGTACTGAGAAAAACAAATATCAGTGATCTTGCCAAACGATAGCAACAAACCGGTTCTGTAAACAAGACTTTTTGATAGTGGACTTGAAAGTGGACTCAAACTTGTGGACCCCAGTGTATGTATGTGAAAGCCTCCAAGCACAGGCCACAAAAAAACATGCAAGATTTCTTTATTTTTGTTAATCATTTTTGTGTGTAATTATTACTTTGTCAGTGAAAATAACTGCATGGACATCAAAGGACTATGTTAATTGTTTATGTTCAGTGACATTGAGGATTTCAGTTAAAACCATTTGCATAGTGTTAATATTTGCGCTGCACCCTTTCACACAAAATTCTTTGTTTTTCATTGTTTAAGAAGTATGCTGTGGGTAAGTCAACTTCCAACCTAATCGTTTTTCCAAGTCAGTGACTCCTGCCCCAGTATTCACCAAAGCAAAGCATCAATGGTAAACTTAATGTCGACCAAATCTACATAACTCAGTTAGTATGGTTATTATATTCAAATATTTTATTCCAATATCCCAGTGGCTTCAGTAAGCAGTTGCTCTTTGTGGCAACACTGCATCTGTTCTTTCTGTTTTCAACATAATACATTTTGTGATTTTATTTTTTTTCTCTCTCCACATTTTCACTTACTTGATAGACTGAATAGCTAATAATTGTATGCTCTGTGTGTGTAGGGGTGAAGCCGTACGCTTGTTCCATGTGTGACATGAGGTTTTTCCAGCGTTACCACCTGGAGAGACACAGACTCACTCATACGGGTATGCGTCCATTTACCGTACCCAGTCCAAGTTCAGAAACTTTATGTAATCGGGTAGTCTCATTGAGATCAATAGGTCTTATTCAAGAGAGGCTTGAGAACAAAAACAACTGTCTGAACAACCACACAAACAACATGCAAGCAAACATGCAGGCCCAAAACAACCCTTTAGGACTTGAAAGGAACATTTTTGTTGAAATCCAATTGTAACCTTTTGTATGTTGGACTGGAAGCTGACATTAAGTTGTCAAGACAATGTTTAAACAGTTCTGTTGTGTTACATTTTGCATACTATAAAAGGATTATTCATTAACCCATATTAGGGGGTCCTAGGATCAGTGTTTAGCTGTTGGAGTTCATGACTTTATATTATATTCATGACTAAATATTGTTTATGCTTAGCATAGGGTTTTTTCCCCAGATGTACCTGACCACAAATGTATCACTTACTAAATCTGGACTTTTAAAAATATCAGTAGAGAAATATTAACATGTATACATTTTAATGCAATCTAAAAATCTCAAAATCCCTGCAATAAATCCTACTCTTAAGAAACCTATACATCTTTTGTTTAATTGTGTGGGCAAAATTTAGAAACTTTTTGCAGTTGAAATATCCTCTAGAATTACTGCAGGGTTGAATCCTCACCTCTCTTACAGAGAATGGCCCGGTATTTAACATGTCCAATAATGGCCCATTTATTCACTTTATGAATAGATGTGAGTAAATACACATGAACTAAAAGCTCCCGTGGACCCCTCAAAGTGTATTATCCCTCTTGTACCATTGCTGCTCAACAAAATTGACTCTAGTTTTTCTGTTTTCTTTTTGATTCTTTTTTTCTTGATCATGCTAGCAGAGCTGAGGAGCTAGCTGTTAGCTGTCATACATTGTGTACATAGTTGTGTATGTTCATTCTACACAGCTGAGATACATTATTTAGTATCAATGGATTTCTCCATCATTGTTAGGATTTTGGAAGGAATCCACATCATAGCCGCACTACAAGAGACCGGGGGTGATTGATGAATGTGTTATGGACAAACATTTTTTTTTCAAAAATGTGGTTGTGCATGGCTTTACTAGAAAGAAAATTTGCAAATTCATTTTTTAAAGTAAAGTTCACATTTTGGAGTGGGTAGCAGTTTGTGTTAATGCCCTCCTGTCTGATTCAGACATAAAGTAGTCAATTAACTTAGGCCATGGTATATTATGGGAATAGTCCTTTGATGTCCACAGCCATTTTACATGCAGATCAATGGCTGCCCAGCTCATGTGACTAAGCTGTACTTGTCTTACTTTTTAAATTTATATTTTTATGATATAACTGCACAGTTGCTTATACACAGATGCTTCTGCTATACGTTTATGGCGGAGATCAGATTGGAAGCTTTTGAAAGTTAAGGCAGATCGTCACTTTGGAGTGATAGAGAACAAGCACACTTCAAAGCAACACACATGCCACCATAAATTGAAATAACGGTCACTACATACATGTTAAACCAGTTTGCATTAAGTTGCAACAAATATGCTCACAACAGTGCTAAATACGTTGTCGGCACTCGTAAAAGCGAACGGTGGAGAAGTGTGCTACAGTTTCTGCTTCAGCTGGCCAGTGTGATCACCGTCTTAGACGTTTCTCGGCTGTCGGTTCTGCCGCTTATGAACGTGCCTGGTTTATATCCTGTTGCTGCTTTTGTCTCACAATGTACTCCAGATTATTTGAAAATGCATGCTCCCTGATACAGAAGACACTTTTTACTAATTAGAAGTAAAACAAATGACCCCTTCGCATGAAGCTTGATTGGAATGTGTAATGTCTGCCAGGCCCTGTGAATGATGCTTTCCTTTGATGCTTAAGGGGGAACGTCTTAGCTAATCTGTTGATACTTTGTGTATGTAGGGGTGAAGCCGTACGCTTGCTCCATGTGTGACATGAGGTTCTTCCAACGTTACCACCTGGCAAGACACAGCCTCACTCATACTGGTATGGGTCTGCTTACCCTAGCTCATTAGGTAGTGGTGTTTTAGAAGTGCCTTAACTTTTCCACTCATAAGCAGTGTAAACAGAGGTTTAGATTGTTTAAAACGACTACCAGCTTTAAATATTCAAATTTCCAGAAACAAAAGACAAGATGTATCCAGACATGTATTATGATGGTAAAATATTAAACATGCCATTTTTAGCATACATACATAGTGGGGCGCCTGAAAGTATAAAACTTCAGCTTTTCCCCTGCTGAATGCTCCACTTTGATCTGCACAATTAATTTGTTCTTTACTCCCAATTCTTTCAGATTTATTTTTGTTTCAATGAAGTGACCCACATGGTCAACAACATTTGTATCTCAGGCTGATGGCATAATGTGTGGAAGCAAAAGCAGAGTTATTATAAGGGAGCAGTTGATGGTTGTGTTAAAACTTGATTTTTTTAATTTGATTTACATACTTTTTATTTGTGTAGGGGTGAAGCCGTACGCTTGCTCCATGTGTGACATGAGATTTTTCCAACGCTACCACTTGGCAAGACACAGCCTCACTCACACGGGTATGGGTTCACCCTTCTTTGCTACCTCAGAGCCCAAATACCCAGTTTACTGAAGTTCATATGTCCTTTGTTTATAGAACGGCTTTTAGTTTGGATTTTAGAATATTCATAAGCATTAAGCAGTTTCAAAAATTGAGGCATGCTGGAGGAATGCCCTTTTTTAGTTTTTGCCTTAACCCATTTCTCAAGTTACAGTACCTCCATTGGTGCTTCACTGCAGTGCCGTGCCACGTCCCTCTTTCTCGCATGTTGACACGTTAGAAAACGTTAGCCAGATGCATTTAGAGTTACGTCATACTGGTGACGCTGCTTTGGGCATGTCTGGATACATGATATAAGTGAGTGTGTCCTGTTCAGTTCATTGTGTTGTTTCTTTTACAAAATACTGTGCTCTGTGTGTGCAGGGGTGAAGCCATATGCTTGCTCCATGTGTGACATGAGATTTTTCCAGAGATACCACCTGGCAAGACACACTCTCACCCATACGGGTATAAGTTTCACTTATCCCTCTCACTTGACAGTATCAGGGCGTGTAGATATTTGCCCTTGTGTGTAGGTATCACCTACCTGTGAGAGTACTTTGACACAGCAAATTGTAATTTGTATTAATTAATCCATATTCTTAAATATGAAAGGTTAAAGTTTTTTTTCTTTTCTGGTGAACTCATTGTATTTGCTAACTGCCTTTTAGGATTGATGACACATTTTATTTCCTGTGTATATATAGAGACTAGTTGGCCTTGATTTGAGATCTTGTAATGACATAACTCTGACTACTGTGTGTAAAATGACATATTTTGTGTACATAGTTCATGAGAACACTTGTCTAAAGTTTGGTACTGTGTGCGTTTAGGGGTGAAGCCATACGCTTGCTCCATGTGTGACATGAGGTTCTTCCAGCGTTACCATTTGGCAAGACACAGCCTCACTCATACTGGTATGCTTGAATTAATTGTTCCCCTTTCACTATGAATCCTTTCAAATAAACAACCTACACATGATAGTTTTGAAGTCCCTCTTTATATGATACCATAATTATGCCATTGTTGGTAAATTATTTCCCCCCTCTAAAAATGTTTAATAGAATTTTTAGGCTTTGTTGGAAACCTGTCCACTGAAAAAGTGACTCTCTGTCAGTTACCTTGTTTTGTATGAACATTGTAATGGTACTATTGCATGTCTTTTGTTGAGTACATATTCAATGAAAGGCACATTACACTAAAAAGCGTTTTAAATGCAGGCATCAATAGTCTAAAATGGAAAAAAAGAAGAGGTTTCTCAAGTTTCTATCAGTTAGTTTAGTCATGTTTGGCATGACTAAATGTGAAATGGTGCATCTTGAACATGGGGGTGACTTTAAAAAGCTTCAACAAGAAATTAAAATGGGTTTTTTCACCACCATCAACAGTCTGTTTGCAGGATGACTGAATATTAAACTGGTCCAAACTGCACCGTCTAAGCCCTGTTTCAGCACCTTAACTCTCGATGTCTGCAGGTTCTTACTCTTTTTTTGTAATGTCCCTAACAGCATTTTGTCTGTAAGAAAGCATGCAATGGTAAACGACCTGAATGCATTTCACTGTCTGTTTAAATCCTGTTGTTCATGAACTTCATCAGTGCGTTGAAATACATCTAACATGCTTGTGCTCTGTTTAGGGGTGAAGCCGTATGCTTGTACCATGTGTGACATGAGGTTTATACAACGTTACCAACTGGAGAGACACAGTCTTACTCATACGGGTACGTCCTCATTTTTTTAAACCATGACCCTCTCTTTCTCTGACTTTGGTCATGCATGTGCTCCACATTAATGTTTACATGGCTGCTTCAAACTCGAGTTTGTATTGCTTTCTGTCACTACATTTTAGTGTGTAATGTTTTATGTAGCATTGCAAGGAGCTTCAAACGCACTTTGCAGAGCAATACGTCCGCCCATACTTTGTATATGAAATGACACGATGACCATGAAGCAAAAATACCAACACTCACCCGTTTGTTGCGTTATTTAGCTTAACATTGTTAATTGTGTCCGCTTTTAGATGTCAGATCCAAAAATAATTTGCATAACTGACAGGTTTTGTATTTGAATAAGCTCAGCTTTGACACAATACTCAAGTCATACTGAAATCATGCTGTTCATAGTCAGCCCACCAGCTAGATGTAATGAAAAAACTTTCTTAGGGAGGAAAAATACAGTGCTTGAAATATTGATTCTTTTTTTTTTTTATGCATAAAAGCACATGTTTTGTAGCAGAAACATGAATCAGGAATCAAACATGAATTATCACATAGAATAGAATAAAAATGCAAAAATGGGGTCACAGAAGGCGTTTACTGTAAATCAGCTGCAGGCGGGTCAGTTCTAGATGTGTGCAACTAAAGATAAACTGGAACCAGACTGGCTGGAGCTCCCATTATAAAGGATTCAAGGATTTTCCAGGTAATGACACAGAGACAGGGTCCTGTTCATTTTGCAACAGTTGTGGAAATGATCAAATTCTGAATTTAGGAGGCCTTGTATGTGATGTGGCCTGGTGCCTTGACCTGTGCAGGAAACATTTTTGCTCAAATTCAGTTCATTATTATTTTTTCCCGGGGGGGTGTGTAAAAAAAAATGAGCCTTGTCATTTCACATTCAAAGTAAAGGTGAGGAAAAACATACAATCCTCTGTTACAAATAGTTCAGCCTCATATTTGAAATTAGGTGTTGTGTAAGGATAATCTTGATTTTGTCAGTCTGTTTGTACAGTAGAGGTTTTAAATTTGAAGAGAACAGAGTTAATAGTTTATTTTTTCTTAAATCACAAGCTAGGTTCTGTTTGATAGTTTTGAGCTGTTTCTGTTACTTTAAATCCGTTTAAGTTAAATCACAATTAAATGTCCAATATAAATGTGTTGTGCATAGTATTTTACCAACTGCCTAAAATTGTCTAACCTCTGCGATCAGCGTCACAAAAATTATTATATATTAAAGTATTTACAAATCTATTTGAGAAAATCTGGATGCAGTATGTTGAAATTATATGAACACAAGCACCCATTGGCATTTTGCGGAAAAACTTGCAAGTGCTAGTTGGAATTTGCCCACTAGGGACTTTAGTTTCACTTCAGTTAATTGTCTGGTCATTTGGTGGGTTTTTAAGATAAGTTAATTTAGCTTTTAACAAAGAATATTTTCATAATCCCTCAATTTTTATAATTTAAACTTTGGCTTTGTACCTTTTTTAGCAGTTAGATTTGAACTTTAATCAGATACTGAAAATGCTATTTCCAATTGGAAAAGCAGATTATTGAAGCATCCTGGAATTTCCAGTGTAAACAAAGCGCTGATAAGTGCAACCAAACTTTACTAAGCAATTAGTAAAGTTTAACGTCGATCATTTTTGGCAGTTGATTGTTATATGCTAAAGTTGGTACTTTGTGTGTATAGGGGTGAAGCCGTACGCTTGCACCATGTGTGACAAGAGGTTTTTTCAGCGCTACCACCTGGCAAGACACAGCCTCACTCATATGGGTATGCGTCAGCCAATCTTAACCCAGTCACAAGATTAGGATGCTGCAACATCTGTATGCTTGATCTAGTCTGAAATATATGTATTTATACACAAACTATTCAAGTTTAATAATATCAAAAACATGACATCATCATCTCATGTGTTGTGTAAGTGGATTTTAGATCCCCTCTGGGAATGTTGTAATTTGAAACAAGCATCTCATCATACCATATTGTACCCTTGTGAGTAATTTTAGGGTATGACATTGGTTATTAACCACCGATATCAATTTAGCACAGATTGATACTTATGTTTTTAAAATTTGAGGACAGACTTATTTTCTTTTGGTGGCAGAGACACAAAAATAATCCTCTTGATGCTCTGCGTCTAGGTGTGAAACCTTATGCTTGCACCATGTGTGACATGAAGTTTTTTCAGCGTTACCACCTGGCGAGACACAGCCTCACTCATACGGGTATGGGTCCGTGCACCGTGCCCATGACATTCAGTATTAGAAATCAGTGTGCACATTTAGTTTAGTTAGTTTGCTTCAGACATAAGCCTGTTACATGTAAGGGAAATGTCAATAGGAAGTTTTAACAAGGTGTCCTAGTCTGCTGATGTTGGCCAGTTAAATGTAAATTATTATTTAGGCTTCTTTTTAATGTTTGTTGGTAACTACAACACTACAAAATGGATAGACATTATGAAGGAACTATTTTGTGGAAGAACTTGTGTTTTGCATGAATTGGCAATTGTGTGGTTAATAACCAATAGTGTAGATATTAATTCCTAAATTAAAAAAATGGAAAATGAGGCAAAGTAATATAATATTGCTACTTTGCATTTAGGTGTGAAACCTTATGCTTGCACCATGTGTGACAAGAGGTTTTTTCAGCGCTACCACCTGGCGAGACACAGCCTCACTCATATGGGTATGCGTCCGCCCACCTTACCCATGTCACTGAGATCAGCCTGTACTTACATTATGGTAGATACAGAGTCAGCCACCAAAGGTAGTTACCAGTTACTGATCAGTAGAACGATTTCTTGATTAAGCCTACCCTACATTATGTGTGTAAATGCAACATTAAAGCAAGTGGTAATGTGTAAAGATATACAGGACTGCAACATCATCAGCTCATGTGATGTGTTAAGTTGTGGATTTTAGAATTGGTTCACACAGTTTGATGTAAAACAACCATTAAAAAAAAAAAAAAAATCCAAACAATTGGAGAGAAAAAAAGTGGTTAACAACCCATCAATTCTAAGTAGGTTTTTGAAGTATATTGCTTATTGATGGATTGTGAACTCAAAAAATACAAAGTCTGAAAATAATACCTTAATGCTCTGCGTTTAGGTGTGAAACCTTTTGCTTGTACCATGTGTGACATGAGGTTTGTTCAGCGTTACCACCTGGCGAGACACAGCCTCACTCATACGGGTATGCGTCAGTGCACCTGCCCCTCACATGTTGTAGGTCATTATTACATAGTTTTTATTTTGCTTATATCAGCAGTGCTAGCAGTTTGAACACATGTCTTAGTTTTGAGGTTGTCAGATTAGTGGCTGTGTGCAAAACCTTGAAGCAAAGTATTTGCGTTAAATTTCTTTAACCTTTACTTTAATTAGGTTATGGAAATTTACTTGCTATAATAATAATTGGTGCCCTCAAGAACTTTTAGCATATTTAAAAAAAGAAAAAAAAGAAAAGAATAATACATTTGACTAAGAAGGATGAAAAACAGCAACATTGAGGCATCCTGCGCCTTTAAAAACGACAGCATTTTTCGGTCAGCACAGTTCTCACAACTCACTTTTCAAAAAACGATGCACTTCATCAGCCCTTCTTTAATAGGCATGATCACAAGTGCTGAAATGCTCAGATACTTGAAATGTATATTGTCTTTTCACATGAAATGTGATTTTACAGACACTAATAAAGAGAAATATTTGGTTAATATTAGCATGATTTAAATTAATAAACCCTTTTACATGAGTTACACAAAAGTAAAGTGCTTGATTGCAGTGATCCCTGATTGTGATTGTAATTTATTAGAATAAAGGTTAATCATTTTGATTGGCGATATAACTAAAACGCTCAGATGTGTAGTTGCCCAGTGTTACACGAGGGAAACGTTTGACATATCTTTTTGTTTTTGCATGAATTGGCAAATGTGTGGTTAATAACCAATAGCTTAGGTGTTTATTTGTAAAGAATGAAAATGGAGGCAAAGTAATATAATATTGCTACTTTGCGTTTAGGTGTGAAACCTTACGCTTGCACCATGTGTGATAAGAGGTTTTTTCAGCGCTACCACCTGGCAAGACACAGCCTCACTCATATGGGTATGCGTCCGCCCACCTTACCCATGTCACTGAGATCAGCCTGTACTTACATTATATTAGAAGATACAGGGTCAGCGGTCTGAGGCAAATTATTACGTAAAATAACTAGTTTTTCTGATCAAGGCTATCCTACATTATACATCTATAAATGCAACATTAAAGCAAAGTCAACATACAAATGAAGACAGGACTGTGACATCAGCTCATGTGATGTGTTTAGTTGTGGATCTGAAATTTGAATGACACATTGTGACGTATTAATTGGATTTGGAGAATAAACAGAAACTCCACATTCATCCTTCGTAGGAAAAATTCACATAGCAAGTGAAAAGTGGTTAACAACCCATCAATTGTAAACAGATGTTTAAAGTACATTACTGATTGATGGATTGTGACACATAAGTTAAAAGTCCTGAAAATAATGTATTAATGCTCTGCGTTTAGGTGTGAAACCTTTTGCTTGCACCATGTGTGACATGAGGTTTGTTCAGCGTTACCACCTGGCGAGACACAGCCTCACTCATACGGGTATGGGTCCGTGCACCTGCCCTTCTCACGTAATCTAGATCACCATTCACTCTTTATTGTGCTAATTTGAGGGATACGTTTTGTGTGGTTAAATTAACAGTCAGAACATGTTTTTTTTTTTGTTTTTTTTTTGTAGGTGCTCAGGTTAGTTTTTGTAAGTGAGATGTTTAAATGACTAGTGTTTACTCTTCATCTCACATTTTTGTAACCTTAACTTGAAACTACATTGTTATTCAACACAAACATACATTAAAGTTGCCCTCCAGAATTGTTGTTGGCTAGTGGGAAGCACTTGTGCGTTACACACTGCCAGTTAAGCTAATACCTGGCTAGCGAAAAGCTGGCGCCACCATTGTCCCATTTACACCTGGTATCAAAATGCTTTCTGTAGCTAGATACGTTATTTGGACAAGGAGCGCGTCATGTAAATGCAAATCGTACACTATGACCACATTCATGAGAAAAAGATTTATTCTATCTTGACCCAGATGGTATTGGTGGGAAAAGGCAAATATTCAAGTTTTGTTTTATACACAACCACTTAGGTTAGATTCAGTTCATTGTTGAGCAATCCTGCAGAATCTGTCTCAAAAAGATAAGCAAAGCAAAACCCCCTTTTTTAAAAATGTGTATATATATATATATATTTTTAAACCAAAAAGAATCACAAAATCAATATTCGGTCTTTTGTCATGCACACAGAAGTGCAGTAGCTCTAAACTTTGCTCTCAAAAGTCAATAAGCATAATGGAAAAGCGCAAAACTAAACAAATCAACAGTTCTTCAAAAACATGTTCAAACCCAACATTACTAAAACAAATGTTTTGGCAGATAAACTTTGAAATCCCAAACCAACCAAATACTACCATGACTGCCCTCATTTTTGCATTTATGATAGCATTGAGGCAGTTGGTTTAAGTATCAATTAGTCTTACAGTATCTTTATCTTTCTGCAACATTTTTTTTTTGGCGTAAACTTAACCGCAGATAATGGCTTTAAGAAACTTAATGTCCAGTAATAACAGATTTAAATTCAACCTCATTGTTCAAAAAAATGTTCAAACCACTAGTTGTTTGACGTCTTTTTGTGGTGTAAACATGAGCATAATAGATGAAAGGTGACAGGATGCTAAAATAGTATTTTTTCTTCTGTGCTAAGCGAGGATGTTTATTCAGACAAAACACAGTGATTTAAATGTTAATCTCACACAGCACATATGACAGATCTTGGTGTTTTTTGCTTTGAAGCCAGACATGTTTAGCTCCACATTATGTAAAAATCTGATATTAACTTATGGTTTTAGTTGCATGTCTAAACATTTCAACATATTTGCTAAAAAGAAGGAAATGCACATTATACTAAGAAATGATGAGCTAGTATTTTAGTCCTAGTGCTAGCTTGAGCTTGAAAGTTGTATTTCTTGTACCTGTGGGTGGTAGGGCTAATATATTGCTCTGTGTGTGTAGGGGTGAAGCCGTATGCTTGTTCCATGTGTGACATGAGGTTTATTCAGCGTAACCACCTGGAGAGACACAGCCTCACTCATACGGGTATGCGTTCCTTTACCGTACCCTTCTCGCTGAGAGAGGCTCTGCCGCTTGCAACAGAACGGGGTCACAACAAACTCGAGTTTGGATTGTCAAGTCATTTGATGGGATGTTGAACCAGCCTCAAAATACTTGCCCCAGTTTTCGGGGCCACTATGTTGCGTAGATCTGGGCCACGAAAACAAGAAATTCCACTCTGATCTACACATAATGAGTTGATGACGAGGCCTTTTTATAGAATATCAATTGTCAGATGCTGAAACTACACTGTTGAAATGTACTGATAGGGCAGTTTTGTTTTTATTTTCCAACTTTTTGTATGTGTTGGAAATACAGCTTGCAAATAAAGATTAGTAAGTGAAAATTGCACGCAGTTTGTCGGTACGAGACGCTAAAATTGATGCATTGACTGTGTATTTGTGCTCTTTTAGGAGAGAAGCCATTTGCTTGTGACATGTGTGATATGAGGTTTATCCAGCGCTACCACCTTGAGAGACACAAGCGTGTCCATAGTGGGGAGAAGCCTTACCAGTGTGAACGGTGCCAGCAGGTATGTCTGAATGTAAACAAAGCAAAGGCACCAAATGTAATAATTCTAGTGTATTGTATTGTTTAAATTCATTTTTAATGACGCTATCTTGCACTTGGAATATAAAATGTGTAAATGATTTTATTGATAGCTATTGAAACTCGAATCATTAACCGTTTCCAATTTGTGTATTTCGAAGAACTTTTCACGGACAGACCGGCTGTTGCGGCATCGGCGGTTGTGCCAGGGTCGCAGCGTAGCCAAAGTAGAGAACCAGCCGTGCTGTGACCCACGCCCGTACCCACAAGAACCCCCACCTGCACCCCCAACCTGGAGTCCCCTGCACCCGCCTCCGGGCCGGCTGGCGGTCTGACATTCCACCTTCCGTACATCCACAACACCGCCAGAGACGGGACAAGCCACAGGGTTTCTTCTTCTCAGCTCTGTGCTGAGTGACGCCACACTCTAGCACAGACTGATCTCGCAGCTCCAGTCGTGGGATTACTAATGACAGAGGGACATTTGTGTTTTTGTTTTGTTGACTTTTTACTGTGTTTCCTTTTCTCCCCCGTTTTTTTTTTTTAAAGACGAGACTTTTCTGTGATGAACAGTGGTCCTGTTTTGTACTTAATCTATTTGATTTTTGCAAAAAAAAAAAAAGTTTTTATTGTTCAAATATATCTGCATTCGGTGGTACTCGGGACGGGCAGTGGGTATTGTCTATCCTGACATGTTAGAAACAAAATGGGATGAAGTGGTGACGAAACGTGTTTGAGCTTTTTTCTAATTTTTCGAGGCCCATTTTGACTCAAAGGGATTGTCACTTCGGCCAAAATGAGTAAAACTGAACTTTCCCTCCAGGTAAAGCAAGGAAACCACACTTTGACCTGTCATGTAGAGCAGAACTTGCTTGCCATTGCAGCTCACATAGTGTTGAGCATTAATACATTTTACTGACGCCGTTATCTGGTCTAAATATGATTCGAGCAACAGGGTTTCCCTGACTTTATCAAGATAGGAGGCGCAGTTTCCATCATTACTTTATGTAAATAATTGAGAATGTTTATTATTTTGCTATGTGACTTTAGTGGTGTTTTTTGGGGGCACAAACTGGGCCATAAAGACAGAAATTAGAAATGAATTCAAATGCGCTCTATTGCCACTGTTTCAGCGAAATCCTGAGGAAACCTGAGTGACTTTGTGTGTTTTATTAAAAAAAAAAGTAATATCAAACAGTGCTTCATAACTGTAAACCAGGACTTACAAGAAGTGGATGATGAAGAGGGCAACCTGCATTTGATTGGCTCTGTGTCAGACAAGAAGGGTGGAGTCACAGGAGTATCACCTGCGTATCATGTTCTGTGGGACTTGCTGATGACTCAGGAAATGGCACAGAATGGCAGCCTTAGCAAGTCATCCTCCCACACTCACTGAGTCATGCTGTGTGTATATACACAGTGTATATATACAGATATCTCCAGTACTTGGCAGAAAAGTGTCTCTCCTTGCTCTGTCCATACATCCTGGTGTAAAACAGCACAGGTTGGCCACTTGAAGTCCCATCATTTTCTTTGTACAGATTCTCACATTGTGAGATTAGTGGGGGTATACAAACTCTGGTGGCCTTAGTGTGTTTCTTTTTTTTATTTTTATTTTTTATTTGCCTTTTTCTCAGTTGTTTATTATTGTGGATCAGATGTATTTACAAAGACGAGACAGCCTTTCATTGTCATGGTATGTTTTTTTTTCTTTCTTTTTTCTCCTAAAGCTGTCATGGTTACAGAATGTTGATGGCTTCAGTGGCACTAAAACAGACTAATGTGTTCTCCAGTCGAAAGAGGTTGTCTTTTGATGATGATGAATATTTGGGCCATAGTTACTGATTACAGTGTAACACAGTATATATAATCCTGTAGGAGGGAGCCCTGGGGAGTTTGACAGTCCTTGTGAGAAGTCAGTGGTGCTAAATTGTTTCCCACTGCAGTGCTTTGGCCCGGCCGCAGGCCAAAGCAGAATCAACAAGTTGCTTGACTCTACTACACACTAACAATTGCCTTTTTATCCAAATATTCTGTGGTTGGTGTGTAATAATGGATGTCTGTCATGTCATTGGGTTTAGCCTTAAGTAAGTGCGGATACACAAATAATCATTGTAGTACTAAATGATATTGTAACGAACGATTTCTTTGACCTATGATGAATTTTGATCGTACTGTGTGAAAGTCTTTGACGGTCAGACAGCAAAGAGCCGGTTGATCAGGACCGCTTTGCTGCCTGTTGAACAATTTCTCAAACTTGATCCTTTATGTGACTGTTGAGCTAGTGGATCGCATCGGCCTAACTGCTCTGTTTTAACTCGGAAATGTCTGAGGGATTGAAGGATTGCTCTGCTAGGCTGAACATACATGTACATATCAAGACTTTGCCACAGCAAGTTACAGGTGGCTGAAACCACCCAGAGTGGTTTTTGGGGACTCCAGTCTTATTTCAATGATTTCTTTTTCTTCTTTAACTTAAAGGTCCAGATGTGTGTGTAAGACTGAATGTGGAGATGGAATCCCAGAATGCATCATCTGATCTCTGATTTGTAGGATGAACAGATGTTTGTGTTTGATACAAATGAGAAGCATTTTACTGAGTTATGTGGTATTTTACCAAAAGTATTATTGGGAAGGTTTCTTTAAATGGTCCATTGATATCAAGGCAAAGTTGTGTTACGGTTAAAGCGTGTACAGAAATGGGATTGATGAGAGAAAGTAAAAATCCAGTGGCAGTGAAGGGGCCAAGTTTGAGAAATGCATTCATTTTGCTCTGGAAACACTATTCCAAATCTGTGGAAGGGATACTGCTGGCACGAGCACGTACTGAAACGGCTAAAGGGCAATACGGTATATAGTTGACGTCACTTGTTAATACCTTTTTGTCATTTATTGTTTGTAGTATTATCAATCTCATTGTTAAAATGCAATAGAATCCTTGAGTCTCGGATCATTTGTTTTTAAGAGTGAGGTTTAATTTTCAGACAGATCCAAGGATTTATTTGTCTGAGAATTCCTCATCACATTTTGATGATTTTTTTTTTTTTTTCAACGACCTTTTTTTATTCTGATAAAATTGTAAACACTGGAGTGAAAGGAAGACAAAAAAAAGACAAAAAAGAGAGATGGATATTTTTTTCCTTCAGACTGTACTAGATTTTAGGTTTTAGACAAAGCCTATTTCTCCTCAACTTGACACAGAAGGTGGACAGAACATTTGGATCAGTACAGTTGAGAGCCCAGTATGTTTGGTAATTTTGACATTAGAAGCAGTAGTACCACAAGAAAATGTTTTCTTTCTTATACGAAGTCCCTGGTATTTGTAGTAAATTATATTGATAATGGTATTAGATGAACAACAGCATAACAGTAGCTATCACAGATTAGTTGTTTTCTTTATTAGTATTGCATGCAGAGTTATGGTCCTCAGTTAAGATAGGATCTTGATATTGATTATTTTGTGTAGGAAAATGAGTGCATAAGAATAACTTCCTAAAAAAATGTTACAATGATTATTGTAAAATGGGCTAACTAATATGTACCCTTGTGATCCAATTAGTTTCAAGTATATGAAAATCAGAGGAGAGGCTTCTTACTATTATGCTGAAATAAAATCATTTGTAAAGGACTTTTGTATCCTGACTGGCTGTGTTGACTTCATTTTTGTTTTCTTTTTCTATTTCATACAGTAAAGTTAAAAAGTAGAGACGGCACGATAAGTGATAAATATTAGATTTTCAGTTTTAAGTTATTCTGAACCATTTAAAGAAAACTGTCACTTACATATTTTATCAATACGTGTGTGAAATGATCAGGATTCATAATCAGCTGCTTAGCGATCGTTGGTAGAAGATATGAAGGCTGGATTACCAACTGGGCGAGGCAGGACCCCGGACCCCTAAAAGGCACTAAGATGCAAAATCATCTAAGGATATTATCCTGCTTTATTAGTTAATATTGTGGCTGTTTCTTTGTTCTTTTTTTTAGTTTTAAGTTTATATTTTGCTCACACCGTGCATATTCCTAAAATGCTGGATGCCTCTTGTGCACACTAGATGATAACTTGTGTGAACAACTAATATTTGTTAACCTCTGTACAGTACACGGGATCTGTATCACGTTATAATATCTTGTGTGCAAAGGGGGGGAAACACCAACAATCTTTCGGGACTTTGAGGGCTCCCTGTCTGGAGGGTTCCTGTCTCTAGGGTGCACCAGCAGATATCTTTAGGTGATCATTGGTTTGTGGTAAAGTCTTGTGTTTTGAAGACTCTCGCATAGCAAGGCTGTCGGAATATCTAGCCAGCCTTTAAGTCACATCACTTCCAGCACTTACCAAGTGGGTACGGAAAGTATTCAGACCCCTTTATATGTTTCACTCTTTGTTTTATTGCAGCCATTTGCTAAAATCGAAAAAGTTCATTTTATTCCTCATTAATGTTCACTCAGCACCCCATCTTGACAGAAAAAAACAAATGTAGACATTTTTGCAAATTTATTAAAAAGAAAAACTGAAATATCACATGGTCATAAGTATTCAGACCCTTTGCTGTGACACTCATATTTAACTCACATGCTGTCCATTTCTTCTGATCCTCCTTGAGA
>JAVQJL010061583.1:0-11400 GCA_036024295.1 Nannoperca obscura | reverse complement strand
TGTGTGTTCTTTGTATATTCGCTGCAGTTCTTCATGTTCACCACTGGTTTGAGACATTTGTTTCCAGCTTTAAAAGATGTTAAATAAGATTTGGTGATGATTATGTTTGAATGATGTTTGTGTTAATGTCAGAGCAGTTAAACCAGACCGAGAAAACAAAGGGGGAGAAACCAACATAATACACGGGTTAAGACGAGCTCTTCAAACCTCCCGTTGTGTCCGAGCGACATTTCAGATATTTACACTGAAATGTTTTAAAACAAAAGCTGGAAATCCTTCATCTGTGAAGTGCGAAACAGAATTCTTGGCATTTTTTAAAGATGGTAATGAATTAGTCAACTGACAGAAAGTGTATTAATTAATTGCAGCCTGAATTTTCAGATCGATTCTCTCCAGGTACGAAATGTTTCATCTGCTGCTTCACAAAATCCAGACCGGAGTTTCTACTGAGCTTCAACGGACGGAGGATCTGTTGGTTTCTTCCTAGTTTAAAGTAAAAATTGTATCTTTACATTTTCTATTTGGACTTAAAGACTTATTTTACATTTGCACTTTAAAATTGTATTTCTTCCATGAATTCACTTTTAATTATGACCACATGTATCCTCCATAGCAGTAACCGTTTAAACACGTGTTGAACAAGCAGTGTCGGTGTGCGACTAGTAAACAAAAAGATCAATACTTTCACTAGATTTACATTGAAAATACAAAACAATTTAATATACAAGTGTTTAAAACAACGGAGAATGTAAAAACAACAGTAACCACAACATCCATGAACCTGGCGGTGGACAGTTTGGTTTGGTGGGTGAACGTGCTGAAACACATGCAGGTGTACATGTCGACGCCCACTGTTAAAAGCTGCTCAAAGTGGAAAAGAGCTAAAACATTTTATTTCAACAAAATTATACATTTTAATTTACAGGCCCTTCCAACATTAACTTAAAAAATGAAATCCCTGCAACAAGAGACGAATCCGGCTGAGGAGGAGGATGAGGAGGAGATGCTGAATGAAGAATCTGCCTGGTTTGGTCAGGATGATACAGGAGCTGGTCCAACGATAGTGCTGTAAACAAACTCCAACAGATAAAAAAAAGAGTGTTCTGAGCATGTGGCTATATGCTCAGTAAAAGCGACTAAAACGAAAGGTGGTGGATCCACGGTCGCTGCTCGACAGCCACTCGGGACGAAGGTGGAAAGAGTTTCCTTTTCTTCAGGGAGATCCTTGGAAAATCTGCTGGTCGGGTTTTAAAACAAGTGCGTGTTCCACTTGAAGACGTGAGCGCTCAGTCAGTGCTTGTTGTTGGTCTCCTCTTGGCCCGAGCCCGAGATGCCGTTCTGGGGTTGGGTGGAGCCCGAGCCCAGGCCATACAATCTCCCACAATACTTTGCATCGTCAATGTTGTCTTCGAAGAAAAGCTGGAGCAAAAAGAAAACGTTGAAGTGAGGCGACTGCTGCATCACTAAAACACATCAAGGCAAGAACAGTCCAGCATTCAATTTCATTCTAACGAGTGTTTCAGCTCCTCGCCTGGAAGTCAGTGGCTTTGAGAGTTTCACATTTTGTTCTGCGACATAAAACCCGTCAGTAAATCCCCCACTCTGGAGTTTTGAAGCTTTAACGTGTTGCTAACAAGCGGCTAAATGAGACTGCAGAGGTGGTCTGGGACGTTAAACGTCTTCACGCTGAACACACAAACTGTTGTAACCAAAGAGGCTCCAAACTACACTATGTTCTGGTGACGATGACACGATTACGCTGCAGATCAGCTGCAGTGCCACAATCAAAAAACAAACACTGGATATTTGTGACTGTACCTCTTTCATCCTAAAGAAAGCCATGCCGGTGAGCAGCGAGTCTGATCCAGCCTGATGCTGCCGCCCGATCCTCTTCAGCTCCAGCTGGTCTGCTACTTCCTGCAGCCCTCCCTGCACGTGCACACACACACGTCAGACACGACAACATGCCTTTGACCCCGTCTCTCTGTATCCAGTCTACCATACCTTCAGGTTCTTGCAGCTCTTCATCAAGTACTTGACGTCGTAGATTGCGGGGAAGAACAGGTTGAGGATCTGGAAGAAGTCGTGTTCCTCCTCAGGGAGCCGTGCGTCTGTCAGGAGCTTCACCAGGTAGCCAAAGTCGTAGCCGCTGAGAAGAAGAAGGCGTGGATATTCATTTGGATCGGTTGTGTTTAACAGGGTCTGACTTTGTGCAGCATTTAAACTGAACTGGGACTAACGATGAGGAGAGTCAATCCGACCTGTGGAAGGAGAGCCACTTGACGTTTTCACACAGCACCAGACCGGACGTCATGAGGAGCTCAGCGAAGTACAGAGTGTCGATTCCCTCTTCCTCGTGCTTTTTAAACTGGAGGCCGGAGTTCTGGAGCAAGTCTATGGAGTCCTGTGAGTACATGTCTTCTCTGTGAGGAGCAAAAGACATGTTTTTTTAAGTAGTGAATTTTTAGAAAACACCAGAAGACAAAATGGGAGAGTAACAGTCTGCCTACGTGAGGTTGAACTTGAAGTTGAACTGCCACGTCGTCGTGCCGAGAGGATAGTCTCCGTCCTCGTTCATGAAGGTGAGGCCGAGCTGGATGATCTTCAGGAGGTCCACGTTGCACCTCAGCAGCTGGTACTGGTAGTCCACGGTGCTGCGAAACTCGCCGATCGGCCGGACGACCACTCCAGGGAATTCTGTGTCCTGGTGAAAAAGAAAGACATCTCCTGCATTGTTGTTTCTCATTTGCTGCATGTCGTCCCCTCTCTCTCTGCAGCGGTCCACGTTTGGCTTTAACTTTAAATGAAACACGGATCGCTTTCGGTTTACACTAAAACAATGAGCCTACCAACAGGATATGCACAACGCTTTAGAAAACACATCTACAGCGTGGCACATTAAAAACACCTCAGTCCTCACTTCTTAAATTCCACGTCTCTGAGTCAGAGATGGGAGTAATTCATTACAGTAACTCTGCTGCCGGTGAACACAATTATTATTGCTTATCCACTCTCAAACCGCACGCTACCTACCATGGCAATGTAGTTGTAGCTTTGAATAATCTGCCGGATTTTCCTCATTTCATCCTCCACGTTGCTCGCCCAGACTTCACAGATGATCTGACTGGAGTCTGTCAGTGCGGCCGGCATGTTGGCAGGTCGGGAAGAGCTAAAACCCCAACAATCCTGCAGCACTAGCGAGGGGGGGGGAGGCAGTGTGACGAAGAAAGACGACTTTGGGAGAGGACAAAAATAAGTTGTTAGTGATTGTAGGGATGACATCAGATTAAGGATGAAGACTAATGCACAGAGCACAAGTTAACGTGAATAAAACCACACGTTTATTATCAGCTGATCACAGCCATAACAAACCCACAGGGGTGGAGAGTCGGTGGGTTTGAAGGGGGGCAGAAGCCTCTTCTTGAGACTGGAGCCGGCACATGCGTTGCCAGCAGCCCGGCTGCGTTTGTACCGGTGTGCCAGTGTATTTGGCACACAATGAGCACCCGCAGCCAAATACTGCCTGCTACAATGTGCAAGTGACAGTTTACTTCACTCACCAGCCAAAAACACACAATGGTAATACACTGAGCATTCACTAGCCATTGGGCCGGTGGTGAAATAACCTGAAACACTATAAAACTAATGTACTCTGATCAAACACGAAACATTAACACAGCAGTCATGTGATTAATCCTCCACCATGAAGTTGTTAAACTGTTTAAGAGTTGATTGAACTTAACGCTCATTAAACACATCTGTCGTTTGTATTCCGAGTTATTAATTATTGTTTTTAATATTTAGCCTCTATCCTCACTGATATCAGCCACGTTCTCCTTCTAAACAAAAGAAAACATTCAGATCCAAGTCTTTGAGAACAGATGTGAGAGATGATTTCACTTTAAATGAACTGTCTTTTTGTTACCATGACATCAACACGAACTAACCTTGTGTAGCCGGTGGTTGTTTATGCTATCGGGCTAACTAACCCAACGGATATCTGCGTTATGACAAACGTTCCTCTTAAATGAAAGTCTTTGAGAAAGGTGATGTGTTATTTAGTAACTACACAGTTTGAGACAATACTAACTAACTGCGTTGCAGCGAGGGGGCTAAAGTGAGTTAGTTAAAGTGAAGTGAGTTAGCTGAGTGCTTAGCATGAACGGCTAACGCTGCCAAGCTAATCCCCGCGTTATCGAGAAATCTAACATCACGGGAGCAAAGATTAAATGAAACTGCTCCGCTTTTTCACTTCCCAGTGTGTCCCAGCAGCTACACACGCTGGCGACCCCGCGGCGTGTTACTGTGTAAAGTATAAAAGCACAAAAAACTAGGTTTACCTCTGAATTTCCTCGACGTAACCAGACAAGCTAGCTGCTAGCGCCCGTGTCTTTCTTCTTCGTTCTCTCTTGCGCCTGCTTCTTCTTCTTTGTTTGTGTTGGCGAATCGCGACGACACAGAAAATGTGCGCACCGCCACCTGCTGGACGGACGCGTGTACCGACGTGAGTTAGACGGGCTCAAAACAAACTGCTGCCACTCAAATACAACTGAGGTGTTTTACTGCTCATTACATCAACAGATATCCAAAAATACACGAGTTATTGTTAGAGTAAACTATCCAACAGCATTTCAAATTGTTAAAAATAGCTCCACTTTGACCTAATTTCCAGATGAATGCATCAGTAATGATATATTGATTAATAATATCTCATGTGTAATTGTCATCATCATTTGTACTTTTACTTTGCACAAGTATTATTTGCTTAATGTGAATTTTATCTATGTGTAATACACAACAATCGTATGTGCACACGCAAACATTACACCCACTTGCGATGCGACACCCTATGTTAAATGTGTCATTCTTAAACTTTGGGCATTAATGTGATGCGAACAGGTCTGCCTCCCCGTCCACCTTCCAGTTCATCCCAAAAATGGAAAACAGGAGCTGGCCCTCCCCAAACCTGCCTTTTGTTGTTTTCTCTTCATTGGAACTAACGGACACATTACAACACATGAAAAATCACAGATTTTAACCTGTTAACAAACTGAACTAGTCCACTAAATCTCACAGATACATCTCAGATGGAGCCCATATGAAAGCACATTTATTTGAAAACCATCTCAAAAAACCTGATACAGAGCACAGTATATTGCTTGAAGCACAAACAGCACTTTAGATGCCCACAGCAACCTGCTGTTAGCAGTTCAACACCAGAAAACTGAAGGTAATTGACTAAAAAGGAGACAATTACAATCATTGGAAAAAGACGCTGATTTGTTGATTAATAAAAACCTGAAGTCATGCTGTAGTCCCATCAATAACGAGGTTGATGACAATAACGACATGGTCTCAAAATGATGGAAATTACAGACATTTAGGCAAATTTACAAGAGAGGGGAAGAAAGAGAAAGCAGAGCTTTGTCAAATACAGAGAAGGATGGACGACTGCACTGTAGCATCACTTGATTAGAACAGTGATGCAACAGAGGATTTCTCTCCAGGTACCAGCTCTTTGAGGGGAGAGAGAATGATGAAGAAGCAGGTAGGGAGGAAGATGTAAGTTTAGGCTGTGTGGGGTCATTAAAAACTGTGTTAACTGTGGGCTGTTTTTAACCTTATTTTGAGTATTTAAGAGTGTTTTAGAGCAGATCCAGGTCAAGTCTTCAGAAACAAACTGCCAGTCTTTTGCAGGTCTTTACACTTGGACTGCAGCCCAAGTCTTAAGCCTTCAATTGTGGGGCTGGCTAAAGAGACAAAAGCCAGACAGGAAGTGGTTTGAACATGGAGGTCCACTGAAACAGGTGAGGTCACCCAGTATCAGCAGCTGACAGAAAATACTGTATTGGAATCTGATACTGTTGTACAGTCTGCTCATGATTGGATGACTGAAGCCCCCCAACTGCCCCAGGACCAGCCATAATGTGGCAGTTTTAGACACGTGCATAGAAAATCTGATGAGAAACACCTGCTGTCTTTTCTTTAAAGTGGCAGAGCTGAGATTTTTAAGTTAAGGAAAACAAAAGTAGTGTACATGTGAGAATAAAAGACCTGTACAATTAAACCGACATTGCACAACAAGTTAACACTGTTTGACAGAAACAACACGCTTCCTCGCAGGAGTGAAATGGGTTTCGTCCTGAGATTAAAAGAGCTGACGCAGGCGATTTAAGAAACAAGTAAACATTTAAGGATGTGTCAGTTCTCTGCTGTGACCGAGTCCCAGCGCCATGGCAACGTCACTGCTCTGTGGGTTCAGCTCTCCTCTGGATGTGGGAGATCTCCAGGACGGGCATCAGCAGCTGGAAAGCATCCTGGATGTAAGACGCACTGTTGGACGCCTGAGAGGAAAAATATGAATCATTACTCACGTCAAAATGTAACAACATGTCAAAGCCTTCTTCTTCAGGCTCACAGCCCATAACCAACATCATTTCACCTGTTCCAGCACAGGAGTGTAAACAGAGGCTGCTGCACACTCAACAAAATGATGCTTCAGTTTAGGAAATGCATTGCTACTGGAAACAGGTGGAATAATCTCAGGTCCTTTGAGGAGCTTTTTATAATTATTTAATAAAAAAAGAAGAAGATTGTACTACTCAATAATTGGCTACGTAAGTGGAAGTGACCCTGAGATGATGAAAGCATATTGTGTTGATGTGCAAATCAGAATTAAAGTCAGCAGGAATGAGGACTCCAGTAGGATGCCAAATACTAGATTAGCTTCCTCTGAACTGTTTCCAGATCAAACCTGCACAACATTTGTGACATTAATCTTTTATGATCAGAAGGAAACGGCTTCGGAGTTTCAACTGATTGTGTGTTTGCTGATTACAGAGCAGAAATCTGACTCGAGGTGAAAACACAAAGGAACGACTCAGTGTTCCACTGATAGTTTAACGGGACAGTTTTCCTGAAATGACCACAGAGATAAATCTGTGACACGAACCTCGAGAAAGACTCCGGTTATCAGCGGGTTCAGGACTTCTCCCTTCTCATGTGACTGTAAAACAAAGCGTTTGGATTCAATCACAAGCAGCTGTCAGAAACCCATTACATGATGATGATGATGATGAAGACACTCAGTAATCCCGTCCACAGCGTGTACTTTAAATAAAAGTGAAACATCAGTAGAAGCACTGTAGTGGAGTTAGTCTCCACACGTACCCCCGCTGTTGTTAAGCAGGACGTGAACCTCTTGGACAGCAGAGCGATTTCTTTACACAGGACAACAGTTAACCTGAAGAGGTGAAAAACACAGGTTTAGTGAAGCGGTGGATTCCCGCGGTCCTGCAGTGTCTGCACATGCTTCTTACTGTGACAGCGCGCTGGCCTCAGCGCTGCAGCCGGAGAACAGGATCATCTCGGCCACTTTATGGAAAAGTTCGATGGATCGAGCCGTCAGCTCCGCCAGAGCCCTGATGGCTGCAGCATGAAGCTCCTGATGAAACACATGCAGATACATGATGCATGCTGCACCAACATCCAGCTGGACGTTAAAATGTTTCATCTTGCAAATCAGTGGGAGTCAGTTTCAGTGCAAAAACAAATCCATGTCACTTGACAGAAATGTATTCCACAAGACTTCTGATCACCGATCAATGAATGAATGAAGTTGTTGTTGTGCAGGTGTCAGGATGTGCTGAGAGTTTAATGTTACAGACCTCCACAGAGAGGGTTTTCTCCTCCTCCTCCTCCTCCTCCTCTGGTCGGCTCATGTCAGTGATCTGCCTGCAGGTGCTCTTACAGGCCTGTTGGAGGTTAGAGACCACAACACTGCCTGTGAACCACCAGTTGACCCACACAATGCAATGAATCCAAAGCACAGCTCAGTAAATACCAGCTGCTGCTCTGAGAGAAGGTCTGTGCATGATCCTGTTCACTAACAGTTTACTTACGTGGAAGCATTTAAAGATTCCCCAATAAGAGACATCACAACAAGCAGAGATACTGTTGCAGAGTTCAAAGAGTTGAAATGTAATGAGATTTGAGATTGATGGCGTTTTATTAGACAGCCACGTATTCCACAAATAACTTTTCAACAAAAACTGAACAGGAACCCGATGCAGAACCCAGAACAGTGGTCTTGGTACCTTGCTGAGTTTGTCTGCTGTGGCAGCGACACTGAGCCCCTCCAAGGCCTCCGTTAACTCCCTCTCAAACTCTGAGCCGTCTTCATCTACAGACAGAAATGTACAGTCAGAGGTTGCAGGCGTGTACGATGCCGTGTTCCTCTCGCTGTGCTGGGATTTTATAAAGACGTTACCTTTCTTCTCGTCCACGTCCTCGTCGTCAAACTCCACCATTGAGAACGAGTCCTTGATGAGATCCAGCTCCTGTCTGAGCTGAGCCAGCTCATCTCCTGACAGTGTGGTCAGCACCGAATTCACCTACGGCAAGAAAAGCAGTCCCACCTGAGGCTTTTAAAAGACAAGAAAACAACGTCTCATTATGTGTAAAACTCCCGTCCAACCTTGGACTCGCTCTCTCGAGACAGAATCTCCAGCGCCTCGAGGTGCGACAGGCCCTGGAAGTCATCGAACAGCATCCCATAGTGAGCGACCAGCTTCCTCTCTGAATCGGCCCCCTCTCTGTCTGCTGCCTGCAGCTCCTCCCGCTCCTTGGCCTCCCTCAACACCTGCCAGACAGAGACGAGCATTCTTCTTATTATTCTCTGCCTGTATCAGATGGACACGTGTTCATTAAGTGGCTTCTCGCTCTCTGGTTTGGTTGATTTGGTTCCTCTTGTGCTGTTGAAGTTTACTGTCAACACTGTATTTCATTATGAGGATCAGAGATATTTGCATTTGAGAGATGAAACATCAGAGAACAGTGTGACACACTTTCAGTGTCATGCTGTCTCTTTATTAGCTTAGTTCTGCAGATGAAGACCAGAGAATACGGATGAAAGCTCAGGAAAATCTACCACTGAGTTCAGATAACTCTGGAGAAGTGTTGGTCTGTTCTCACTTGATTTAGAGCTGAATCGTTAAACTTCTCAGTGTTTTAGATGTTAGCATGTAGCATGTAGCACTACCTGAGACAGGGTGGAGTTCCTGTTCATCAGCCCTTTGGTCTTCTTAAAGCCGGGGTCACCTTCTGCTATCACATCCATCGTCTTCTTCCCGATGAACTCCAGAGCATCCAGCCCGCCCGTGATCACCGTCTTCCCCTGAGAAGACGCACATGTGATTGTATTGTATGTATTAACCCTTGTGCTACCTTGCAGGTCATACTGACCTGGTGGCCCATTGTCTTGACCCAGTGTCTCCTCCAGAGGGCAGCACAAGGGTAAAGTCACTGCTTATACTAAGTTTTAAAGGCGCTTTGCGAGCTTGGTTGCTGCATCACATTGGGGGCATTTTTGAAAATCAAGCATTGTGTCATACATATATTATATATATAAACATATAAACATTTCCAAAATGTCGACTGTGGAAATACAGCTTGGATTTGTTGCCGTTGGAACGTTTCTTAAAAGATGAATCGAAGGTGAATTGGCTTGAAATAGAAAACAAATTTAAAATGTAAATCACGTGAACTTGTGAGCAACAGAAAGAAGAAGATTTCTGCTCACTGTGCTCTGGACGACGCTGGTGAGCGACGACAGCATCCCCATCGCACTCCCCACCACCGCCAGTCCATCTCCTGCCGCTCCGTCCGTCCCGCTGCCGGCTCCACCTGCAGGAGGAGCAGTTAACACAAACCATGAAGACCAGTTAAACTACAAACTACACAACACACAGCGAGGCCTCACTCTGCTCCTTCTGCTCTTCCTCAACTTGCGCCGAGAGTTCGGTCGGACTCGGGATTCCCAGCGACGTCTCTGCCTTCTCTATCACCTGAGTGAGTCCATGGCCTGGACGGACAGGAGGGACAATCATCATGTACAGCACAGAGGGAGCTTTAACGGTACAACACATTTAAGGTTCACAGAAAAGATTTATTGGCTTCCATCAGGGATCTCACATGACTCACTCTGCTGAAAGATCAACTAATAAAGCTTTGTTGTCACGTGGCTTGGTACTTTGGGCTAAGCATGTGATTAGATGACAACTGGCTAGTGTTTTAGGACAGACATACACGTTGTATACAGTACAGAAAGTAGCTGCTCTGTACTCACCCACAGTGGACACAGTGGCTGTGGCTGTGGATAAGATGGATTTTCCCCAGCTGCCCCAGTATCCCCAACCACCCTGAGACACAGCAGACTCACTGGACGTCTGAGAGAGAGAGAGGACACAGAGGGAAGAGGGGAGGAAGGACAGACAGAGAGAGAGAGCAGGAGACAGAGGTAGTGAATGAGTAAGAGGAACTGAAGGACAAAACCAATGACCTTTGTACACAAAAAGTGACCTTTGGTGCCTTTTTACTAGTGTTAAACACTAAGGAGCAGCATTCAGACTCCTTAGTGCAGTAGGATGAGGCCTGTAGCGCCCCCAGGGGACAGAAGCTGGAATTTGTAGTGAGCAGGCATTATTTGTGGTTCTGACTAGTACGAACAATAATGATCTCATCAGTGCCTTTGCCGGCTGCTCCTCTATGTCCGGCCTCTCCTCGGCATCGGCTGCAGGTTTGGAGTCCGGTCTCCTCCTGGCTTTCCTCGTCGGGGCCACGTCAGTCGAGTTGTCAGGCGGCGTCTGCGAGGAGCTGTCGGGCGTTTGGGCAGGAGATGCATCCTGAGTCTCTGCTGCCGCCTCTGGAGCCTCTGCTGCTGTAGCTTCGCTGTCGGACATCTTAATGCCTCAGTGCATGCCTTCAACGTGACAATACCACAAAACATATGACTATTATTCTGCGTACAGTGTGATGTTTCCATATTGAGAGCATGGGCATATGGAGAGAACAGGATCAGTTGAAGATTGAGAGGTGACAAGGGTTTTGTAACACAACTAAATAAAGAGTCCAGCTGGAACATCAGATTCTCCGTCCACTCACCGTGAGGTATAATGCATTCATGCATTGACTTTCTTTGTAATAAAATGCTGTATTACACAGTTTTTAACCATTTTCCATCCACCAGCAACATCATCCATTTCCCAGAATGCGTTTCAACAGCACCCAGGGAACATCAGTCAACTATCAGCTGTTGGTCATCTGCACAGCTGGAGAGAGTGTTAGCTTTAAGGGCAGTCTGGATTTTTTAAAACTCATACTGCAACAAAACAGGTCCAATTCAGCAAACGGTATAAACTGGACATCCTGGATACAGGATATAATATCTATATAGGATATCTCATGTGCATGATCAACATACACCAGAATCAGGAACTTATATTATTACATACACTACCGTTCAAAAGTTTGGGGTCACATTGAAATGTCCTTATTTTTGAAGGAAAAGCACTGTACTTTTCAATGAAGATGACTTTAAACTAGTCTTAACTTTAAAGAAAT
>JAVQJL010061577.1:0-14100 GCA_036024295.1 Nannoperca obscura | reverse complement strand
GAGAGAGAGAGAGAGAGAGGCGCACGCACGCACGCACTCACGCACACACACACGAGAATGACACTTGATTACCTGCTCATTTACCAGCCTCTAAAGCAGCACCAAAATTATTACGATGTAAACATTTGTGGTTTTGATTGTATTATGGGAACGAGTAATGCTGGTAGATCATCAGTATCTGTCAAGACAGATCCAAAGAAATAAAAACAGGTGAGTCAGCAGATGTGGAGCAGTTCTAACCAATTCTGTCAGTCATATTGAAAATGTACAACCAGGATCAATTTTACAGAAATACGTGCAAAAAACACCCCCAAAAAACAAAAACATACTTGTAATGTAAAAGTGTTTCTATAATATATATTTATAATTGTCAGATGTTATTTAACCCAAAGTACCATAAACATTAATGTTGATGCTGAAAGCATATTTGACAGAAATTGGGTTATTTTAAAAGGAATAAATTATAAAGATGATATATACACAAAAATATTAGCATTAAGGATATTTACAATTCAGTTTCAACATCCTAATTTACATACATGCTGTGTATGGGGAGGCTTTGTGGTCTGACCCCTACAGGCTGGAGGAAGGCATAGCCATACTCCGCACAGCACTGTTGCTGATTTATCACCATCACAATATTTCCAGTGTATGATCGTGCTAATTAGGGAAATACTGATTCAAAATTGAATTCTCATATTAATGAAGGTCAGAACTGAAAGGCGACATGAAGGAAGTTTCACCTGATTTTAATGTTAATGCTTGAAACCAAATCAGCCCTTTTAAAAACCATGCTGGTGAGAGCCGGTTGGTACTATACACGGATGCAGGATCTCAAAAACTGTGAATAATCCTTTGAGAAGAAGAACACAACTCAAACTTCATTGTAAGAAAAGTTCAGAGTAGTAAAATACACTTTTACACAGCAGAATACAAAAGATATTTCCATTGGCACAAAAACCCTTGCAGCAGAATTTTAGTCTTCTCTATCCTGAGATGACAATTGGTGATCAGTTGCCATTTTGTTTGTAAGAAAAGTCACAATTAGAAAATAAAGAGACATACTCTGCCTCTTCTCTTCTTTGTGTTGAGCTGTATGTTGGTCACAGCGATAGCAAATAGTCCAAGTGGCGAGAGAAACTGAGGGGAATCAAGGCTGCCAGTCTTATGCAGAATCTCACAGCAGTTGGGAAACTAGCCTCAGTATTACACAGGGGGAAGCATGGTTTTAAGATTCAACTGTTCACCTGAAAATATTCCAGTTGATCCAGGTCTAATAACAAAATAAAGCAAATTGAAGACCCACAATATCTTGGCAAATTATTGTACATCCCCAAATAGTTACTTCTCAAGGTGGAAAATGGAAGACAGGCTCTGAGCTGTGCGTATCCCGAGAAAAATGTAGTAAAAATAGACATCCTGAAGTGGTGCTTTCATCAGGACAATACTCGTATCCAGCATTTATTCTCTGGACACTCATATTTATGCATATACAGTTTTTTATGTCATAGTCTGGTGTCGCTTGCAGTGTTGAAGCTGGCAAACTACTTGATCAGTCAGGTGAAATAATACAGGAAGAGTGCACAGGGAATGTATATTATTTGGGTACCTTACAAACACAAGGAAGACAGAAAACCTGCTCGGCTTTGTAGGGTGTTGATTTTACTGACAAACAAAATAACAACGCAATCTATTATGAACTCAAAATAATACCACAGTTTAGTCTTTAGTCCCTCAGAGCTGGCATGTTGGAGAGCATGACAACGGCTTTGGAAAGAGGCAGTAACTGAAGGTTGCTGATTGGTTTGATGTCTCACTGACACTCCTTGATGTCAGAGAGTTACTGATTGTACCCAGAATGCAGTCAGCTTACTGCCCCGTTATACCGGACATACATATCCTCACACATAATTGTCCATGCACTCTGAAGTAAATGCACATGCTCAGTTTTGCACATGCATGATGCATGCACATTTCCACACTCAGCCCAGTTACAGGTTCTCCCCTGGCTGGTATTGAGGCTCTGTGGAGGTGAAGTAATCCTCCAGGAAACCCTGCAGGTACTCAAAGGTGGGCCTCTCCTCGGGCTCTTTTCTCCAGCAGGTCAGCATCAGGTCATGCATGGAATCGGGACACTCTGCTGGGCACGGCATCCTGTAGCCACGCTCCACCTGGTCTAACACCTCCCGGTTCACCATACCTTGGAGTGCATGGACATGATGTTAGTAACACATAATCCCAATTTGAATCATATGACTGTTCATAATCAACGTACTCCCAATTATAAATCTTTATGCTGTTGGACTGGTGGAGCATGACGTCAGTACCTGAGTCTAGGTAATAAAAGCACTATGCGTTCAATCTAAAATACATAGGTTCATCTCAGACTGAAAAATGCCGTAAAGAAAATTATCCTTGCCTGGATAGGGCACTCTGCCTTTGGTGGCCAGTTCAGTCAGCAGGACCCCAAATGACCAGACGTCAGATTTAATAGTGAAGCGTCCATACAGAGCAGCCTCAGGAGCTGTCCACTTGATGGGAAACTTGGCTCCTGCAAGAGGACAGGTTTATCAGCAAGTTAAAATGAGATCATTGTAACACAACTAAAACCAAAGCACATCACGTCAGCTGCACAAATCAGAACGTTCCCTGGAGTCTACGCCTTAAAACCACATCAGTCGACCCAGGTCTGAGGGGTTGTAAGGTGATAAAAGGATGAGAAAGAAAAAAATATTCACCTCTTACATAATGTTATGTTTATTTGTTTGAACATTTTGTCTTTGAAATACTGCAAATACTTTCACCTCTTCAGGCCTATAAAAAAATCTTCAAATCAGACATCACTCATGTACATGTTGCCACAACTTGTGATGAGGAGGTTCAATTGGATATGACTTCATTTTAAGAGGACACAAGCTCAAAATGTTTGAGAAATGGTGTAAAAACAACAAACAAATGCTTACAGCTAACAACACCCTCCTGTGCTCTTACCTTGCCTGGCAGTGTATTCATTATCCTCAATGAGACGAGCAAGACCAAAATCAGCCACTTTGCAAACCAGGTTATCTCCCACCAGGATGTTAGCAGCTCTGAGGTCTCTGTGCACATAGTTCATCCTTTCCACATAAGCCATCCCTGAAGCAATCTGAGGAAGAGAAGAAGCATTGTGATTGTCTACACTGGAGGAAAAACCAAAGATGCCATGTTGAACAGATTTAAGTTATGCAGCAGCAAATTATTTGTGCTGACCTGTGAGGCCATGTCCACCAGTTGGGGAAGGCGGAGCATCTTACCCATGTCCCCTTTCAGGAAATCCAGTAAGCTACCTGTTAACAGGGACACATACTGCAGGTTAGTACAACACTGCTGAAGCTGTTGTGGTCTATTCTTCTATTGTTGTACATACATAATGAAGTGTGTTTAATAATCTAAAGTTTTGAGAAATAAAAAAATAAAAAAAGAATATTTTTTCCAGACAGTAAGTGCATCATAGTTTGACTTGGTTTTGATTTGTTCCAATTTAAAACAAATCCATAGGTACATTTATTCAAATACCAATTTAACCATGCTACAATTGTAAAAAAAACAAACACGAGGAACATTGTGTGTTTCCCAACTTCTACTGTAAAAATGTTTATATGTGAAAGTGTGGTAAGTCCATGCTGACCTTGTCCCATGTACTCCGTGACGATGTAGATCGGTTCCTCAGACACCACAGCGTAGAGCTGAACCAGTTTTTCATGTCTCAGTTTCTTCATGACCTGAGCTTCCTGCAGGAAGGCCTCAGGGGACATCGTGCCGGGCTTCAGAGTCTTTATTGCGACCCGTGTTGTACCATTCCATGTTCCTGATGAAGGATTTTTTAAAAAGAGCAATGAGAGTCAGTAATGTTACAATTAAGTCAATTATCAGCTCTCAGCATGTAGTCATGTACTTCTGCTGTTGCCAGGGTGTACAAGGAAAAATAGTGAGTAGTTACAACACCTGATCACCATGTGTTGCAATTAAGAATGTGTGAAAAATATTAAGTAGCGAGCAAAGAGGTTGAAAAAAGGTTAATATAATTAATTACAATTATATAATTTATAGATAAGTGGTTACATTGGACAGCTAAAAGAAGTGACTAAATGGTTGAAAAAGTTAAAACCAAATGGTTGAAAAAGTTGACTAAAAGTACTGGAAATATGGATGAAATGTTTGAAAAAGATACCTAAAGGGATAAATAGTTTAAATAGTTAGCTAAAAGCATGGCTAAATAATGGAAATAGTTAAAAACAATGCATACATTGTTGAAATTGTTTGATTCTAACACTCCAAGTGGTAGAAGTATGAATGCAAGGGAACTAAATCTAACAAAAAGGTTGGTAACCACTGGCTATGCAGTGTATGTAAAGCATGTCCAATTACAGGCCTTTTCTTAAACAAATCCCATTACACAGAAGACAACTGCCAGCTGTTTACATGCTGAAGGAATATTTTCATTGATACTAATTCACATGAATTATTTGGTTTACAGACCAGAACCATAAAATACAGTATTTCACTACAGCAATAACAAAAGCAAAAGGGAAAAGGATGAGAAGGATTTTAAAGTATTTTGTTAATATTCTACTTGAAGTGTGCCTTTAAGTGTCAGTTTTCAGTAAGCAATAGGATCATCTTCAAAAACAAAATCTCTCACTGCTTTGGGGACTGGAGATGCAGGGTTTGTTCAAGAAAGAGTTTAGAGCAGGGCTTACCCATCCAGACCTCTCCGAAGCAGCCCTGCCCAAGCTTGAGGTCAAGACGGAGGGACTCTCTTGGGATCTCCCAGGCATCCTTGGCCAAGCCCTGAGTCTGAGGCTTCAGTACAGGACAAATGTCTGTTAGACTGTGACACAGCCCATCAGCATGCTCTGGGGGCACAAGAAGGACAGGGAGGTTTTGACTTAATGAATAAAAATGGCAATATGAGAAAATAAGCTTTTAAGAGCTTTTATAAGCTCTAAAAAGCAAATGGAAACACTGCATTCGTGGTAAACTCACTGCGATAGTGATTGACAAGCTGCTGCAGGTTGCTGAACTGTGTGCGTGATGTGATGTAGAAGCCTCCGCTGTCCAGCTTCCTGATCTTGTAGTGCTTCACATTCAGCCCTTTGGTGTTGTCATAGTCCAGTACAGACAGACAGTAGGCACCTGGAAAGAAGAGGAGCAAGTGGTACAATTATGTTTGATTCTAAGAATTTGGACGCAAATATTTAGCTGTTTATTTCTCAGAAAAATCACAGAAGTATAAGAGACACAATTAAATGAGGTGATACAATTGTTTACATGGATATAATTAATAGAAATTTGACTTAAATTTCTTGTTGACAATGTGCACAATATGCCACCAGAGGGCAGCATCAGTTAGTTAAAAGAAATTTCTGAATCACACAGGCCCAAGGAGAAGCCTCCCCCTTCTCTGAATGTTTGAACTGGCTGATATTGCCTGTGGTTGTACAGTCCTCAGCCTGAGCTCCACACTGACCTAATTCTGTCGGGCTCACCCACCCAGTACCTCTCCACTGCTCCTGCTCACTCATCTACTCGCTTTCCCTCCATCACACCCCACCATGTCCCTTTTCTTATAATACGCAGAGCTGACATATGTATCCAATAATAGGAAACAACAGGAATCTTGTAATGTTCATGTGTACATAAATCACACATATACACACAGAGCCAGCTGAACGCGTAGGGACTGTGTTTCTACAGCAGTCGCAGAAGCAGCAGCTGCCTATCAGAACTATCCCCAGACTCCCACAGGAGTCACATGCAACCTTTTCCCCATCTGCCTGATTCATCTCTCGTATGTACCCACACTGCCACATGACTGACACCGCTCAGCAGGGAGTCATGTCTTACTGTCTTACTGCTAGAGCAAATTTGCTTTCTTCTTCTTGGTGCCTTTTAGTAAGACATGTCATAGAATTCAAAAGTAGCTTCATGTTGAGATCTGAACATTTTACAAGTTCAAAAAAAGAGAACATGAAGAAACCTGCAAAGTATTTCGAGAACAAAATGCTCTCTGGGCAAGATTGCTGATCAATACCATAGACTAAACAATTTGGTCTACTTCTCCAGGTCCTGAGAGCTATCACTTTTACAAACTTACAAACTGTGTTAAAGAAAACCTCCACTCTCCACTGGCACTTCAAGAAACCCATAGGCTGTTGTTAGAGGATGCCAAAAGTCCTAACACTCCTTGGAGCCTCTGTTAGCATAGTCATTTGAAATTGTATGCTACCGGTGCAATACAATATCTCAGTTTCAGCACAATATCAAAATAATATTTGTGAATCAGAAAAACGTATTGTCCATCACTTTTCTTCTTCTTTTACAAAACTTGTTTATTTTTACATTTTCTAGATGAGGAGCCAGCTCTTGCTACTTGACAGTGTCTGATACTTGATGCTAAAAACACATTTTGGTTGAGATGCAAGATGTATTGAGGTTTGCTTACCTTTGGTGGTCTCACTCTCTCGCACCAGGAAAGTCCCTCTCCTGTTCTCTAAACTCAGCAGCAGCCTCTCAGAGTCGCGGCGAGTGATTTTGCCCAAGTACCACCTGTTGAGGTAGAGAGAAAATACACGGGACACACAGGAGCAGGTTGGTGAGGGGAAGAAGATGTGTGTGGGGGGAAGAGGAGGAATGGCGGAACCAGGGTGAGTTGTGGCTCAAAGTTCTTTGCATTCCAGATGCAATGCATACCAATGCCTACAGTGCTTACCTGGATTCTAGAGTCAGTCTGAGATGACTGGAGGGGCAGGAGGCAAAAGTGAGAAATGGATTTGTTATAGAGGGTTAGTTTAGTGTGGCTTGATTGTATAAGCAAGGAGGTTAGCATGTAAAGATCAGCAGTGAATGTGCCCAAAGAGTAGAAAACAGTAAACGTACTAGTCACTTAAAGGAATACTTTAACATTTTGGGAAATATGCTTATTTTCTTGCCAAGACTTAGATGAGAAGATTGACAGCGCTGTCGTGTCTGTGCGGTAAATATGAGACTACAGCCAGCAGTCAGTTAGCTTAATTTAGCTTAGCATAAAGTCTGAAAACAGAGGAAGACAGCTGGCCTGGCTCTGTCCAAAAAATGAGGGGTTATGTGTGCGATTAATTCTCAGCTGGATGCAGTGACTTATTTGTTGCTATGAAGTTGAAAGGCAAGCAGCTGAGACTTCATGAAGTAAAGTAACTCGCTGCTGGCTGTAGATCCATGTTTATTGAGAGCGGTAACAATCTTATCATTTAACTTTAGGCAAGAAAGTAAATAACCATGAAACTATTACTTTGAGTGGTCGTTTTAAATTCACATTGAGATAAAAAGCTAGAACATTCTCCAGAATCCAACATCTGAGTGTTAATACTTTCATGTGCTTGTTGAAAAACAGATACATGAGACAGAAAAAAGAAGAAAAATTGGTTTACTCTTCTGCCTGGATGGAGTCGGATGGAGCCACATAATTGCTGGGGATATAACCACTCTCTCCAGTGGTGAGGGACCGCGCCAGCCACCAGTCCCCTTCTCTGCACAGATGAAATGACATACAGTGTCACCAGGGCTCCTCACACATCCAAAAACACAAATAAAACAGTATTTGTGACTTTAAGGGCTCATGTTTATCAAGAGTCTCAGAGTATAAATAATTTGATGCTGATAATTTTTGCATTTTTCTGTAGCCACTCGAACATTTCTTGTAGTTCCCACAGTAATTATGCTCTTAGCTCCTGGAGAAGCTTGATAAATGCAAGCCCAGATATCTCTACTGTTAAAAAAGTTATAATAATATGAACAGACATGCATTTATGTGGGTATGACAACACTTTATCAGGGAGTGAGCTGCTGTAGCTTTGCACCACTAAATTCAATTAGAGAATCTAAAGTAACATTATAGTTCGTTTACATGAATTACCTCCAGTTGAACTGAACTGATTATAGCACTGCAAGGCTACAGCTCCCTTAGCTACTGTACTGAGGGTTCATGGGGCATGGGCAGAGTTAAGTGGTCTGTGCCTTTCTAGTGAAGTGGTATTACTGTGCAAAAGTACCGTAAATGCTTCAGGTGAAACAAACACACAGGGAAACAAACTTATTGAAATACAATTCCAGAGAAGCTTCACAAACCTGCAATTGACCTTCCTCCTAGAAAAGTAAAATGCGATGAATGGTTTGTGATGGAGGAATGGAAAAGAGGTGAAAGGAGAAATGGTGGAAAAGAAAGGAGTTAAAGAAAGAATACAGAGAGCACGTTATGAGCAGTGGAAGAAACGCAGAGTAAATAGAACAGACTTAAAATTCAACCAATATAGTGCACATGCTAAAGCTATTAATCTAAATGATACATTAAACATTGCATAACTTAGAGATGAGGGAGGCACAACAATGAGAAGAAAAACATGCAGAGGGAACAATATTATCATAGCCTATCAGGTCACTGTGCATGGTTATAATATTTAACTAGACCAATCAGGAAGCTAAGATTGGCACCTAATTTTACTGCAATAACCCTTTAACTAATCTCAAAGATGGTTAATGGATTCTGGGTGAACTTGACCCAATAATGATCCAGGTCTTTGGCTTAAGGGGCCAGATCTTAGATAATTCACTATTGTCCTCAGCTCCTGCCTTCTAGGTCAGCAGTTTGTTAGTGGGCAAGCAGCACTGTGGGTGCAGCACTACACTATATGGTTCACTGCTCCTTTATTGATTCATTGCATGATGCCCCTTAAACAGGTTAGTTTTGTAGAGAGAAACTAGGTCTCGCACTGCGTATGTTACTCTGGAAAAAGCAATAAAAATGTCCTAACTGAGGTGGAGTGACTGCAGCAAGACGTAAACAGTCTTTTGTCAATAAAGAAAAAAATGGTGCAGAAACGTGTCAGTTGACACAAAAATCAAGCTCTACTGAGGGAAGCCCGTTCCTATGGTTACACAAGGTTTTTTAGAGAGACAATAAAGTGACATGCATTTTGGGGGCGCAAAGCAGGCAGTCAGACAACTGAGCAATAACTCAGTCAGACAATCTGTGGACTTCACTCACACAGTGTATGTGTATGAAAAAAGTGTTCTTGGACTATTCTTGAGTTTACTTGTGTGTACATGTATATGAGTGGAGACAGAGACTGATTAAAAACAAAAGGTCAGGTGATTGTTTTCTGTATTTTCCTTACGTGTTGTTGACTATCTGGAGGCGCTCACCCTTCCTGAAAGACAGATCTGAGGCAGTTCTAGACTCGTAGTCATACAACGCCACGAATGTCGTCACGCCTCCTATTCGGAGAGAACGTTGATTAACAAAGACATACCGTACAAACAGTGCATAAAGTTAAAACAACCCATACAACAAACCACTAACTCTGAGGTTCTCACCTGCTAGTGTGATTCTGTTGGAAGAGGTGACAGTATTATTGTCCACACCTCCGAACAGGGCCAGCTCCGCATTATTGGGCATAGGCGGATTGCCACTGAGACCTCCATCAACAGTAGGGCTACGATTGGGTGTTAAGGACTGTTGATTGGAGTTGAGGTGATGGCTGCCAGCCCCTCCCCCAGAGCTGAGGTTGCCATCAAGGCTGCGGGTTCGCTGGCTTACATCCTTGGGCTTACTCTTGGATCCCCCCATGGCCAAGGCCTGTGGTGCATTCAAGGGCAGAAAAAAACCTCTGTGAGACAGCAGACATTATTCAAATTTAATTTCAAGACACTGTAAAAGATAAATTACATAATCATTTTGCATCAACTTGCTTTAAGTCATTTTCTTAGAATGCATTCTCTGAAAAATTTCCTCTGACTGCTACTAGACCCGATGCAGAAACCAGAGACGGAATAGAGATCACGCCTCTAAACCCGCTGAGACACAGTGTCATGTAGACTGCACGAACCACAACTTCCCCACCAACGGTGGAGCAGCTGCCACTCCTCAGTTTCAACACAGACATGAGATCCACTTCGCCCCTCTGCCACCAGCGGAGCACATACACACAGCAGACATGTCGCACATGCCTGCATGCATGTGTCAGACACAAATGCACATGCTAACACATTTTGTGGTGTCATCTTTACTTGATCAGTTAAAGATGAGTACATTTTTTTATTTAGTAAAACTGGCTTTCTCCCACCAAACGCTATTCACATTCACATTCATGCCACACTTGCTGTGCGGTGAGGCTGTGCTAACAGCATGCTAAAATATTAACATGATAATGTTACCATGTTGCTGGTTAGCAGGTGTAATAATTACCATGTTCACTATCTTAATTTAGCATTCTAGCATACTAACATTTGGAAATTCGCCAATGTTTGAACAGTCGACCAACCAACACTGTTTTCGCTAGAGCCATAATGCTTAGCATGGCTAAAGAACTGGTTACATTCAATGGAATAGTTTGAATATCTTTGGGTTTCGGCTGTTGGTTGGACAATATACTCCAGTTGAAGGCATCATCTTGGGCTCTGACAAACTATGATAAGTCCAATTTTCATTCTCCTTTTAGCTCTGTCTCCAATATCTGGTTATTTAACTGCTAAGTGCTCCACTATGTTCACCTGATATTTGATAACTTAGTCAGTGTGCTGTTTGGTGCTGGGGAGGGAGCAAACACTGGGTTTATCAAAGCTTCTAAAAACAGCCGCCTGCAATTGGAAACAAGGCTAAAGGGACACAAAGAAAGATGCTAAAATGCTCTGAAGCTTGGGAGAAATGCAGAGTCGGGTGATAATTCTCTGTGGTTTCATCAATACAAGGGACTCAGTTCACATTACACATAGCTAATTTCTCCATTGTTAAAAAAAAAGTTAAAAGTATTGATTAGTGCAGCAACTAATCAACACATTAATTGATAATGAATCATTAGTTGTAACTCTACTTTGCAGCCACTGATCCATTTATGTACTCCACGTGGATCATAACACTAACTTAACACTTTTATTATGTCATGTTGCTGATTGTTTAACAGTATAAGTGAGGTAGTTCCAGCGATGGAATCAGAGCTAAACATCAGTGAGTTTTCAATTTAATGGACAAAATTTGAGATACTCTACCAAGATCGAATGAGAACAGACCAAAAGGTGAAGAGGTCATTTTGGCATTGTTGTAGCTTTCCTCTGTGTCTCTTCATTTCTAAAGCTTCCCCGCCTACTCTGGCTCATGAAGTAGCTCTAATAGAAGCTTAGTGCAGGAAAATCATTATGTTAAGCCAAGGATAATTTAGGGACTCAAGCCTGTGGTATCATGGATAGATGAATCCACGGGGGTCATTTAAACACCAAAACACAGAGGTTGGGTCACTTGGGAGCCCTTCTGACCAGCAGAGAAGAGTCAGAGTGCATATGGGTAGTGTCAGGCTACTCAGCCTTCTGCTGACATTCCTTTCCTGACTGTTGCTATTTAGGAGGCCATGCATCTGTTGGGTCAGCCAATACACGAGCCCAATCATTCACAAGCAGAGAGTCTATTCCTAAACAAGTGACAAGCTACAAAATACAGGCTAGCAGGCATGCTCTCAGCTCTGCAGTCTCATGCAGTGACATATGGTGCTAACAACACAAGGGAAATTAGTTAAGCTGTTACTGGTTCTTGTTGTTAATTTTGGATGCTTCCTCCTTGCCCCAGCTTATTTTACAACAGAATGGTTATCTGCTAGGAGAGGGCAAACAGAGGCAACATAGGAGACAAGGGCTTACTGGTGTGTTTCCAGTCATATGGATATACAGCTCATGTGAGCTCATCCAGAGGAGCAGTGATGCAGCTCAGATATACATATTAAAACAGAAAGAAAGCAGCAGCAGAAGAAATGAAATGAAGAGAGGAGTGGGGAAGGGGAGGGGAACATAACATGGGTGTTCACTTTTGGTTGGCATCATGAATGTGCGAGATGGGAGGAAGTGAAGAGGGGGTCAGTGGGGAACAGTCAATATCTCCCCCCCGGGGCACGTCTGCATAAAGGGGGTCGCCTCCCAGCAAGTGTAACAGTGCATGCAGGTTAACACACACAAGCACAAGAAAGCAGACACAAAGATGACGGGTGAGCTGCTCTTTGCTCTCCCCGAGCAGACTGGTGTCATGGTTAATAAGCCACTGGAAGCAGAGCACAGCGGAGACGCTCCCTCTCTCATCTCCAGCCTCCAAAGCCTTCCCCACTCCAAACAGATGACGCTTTCACTTAAAGGATGTCGGCTTAATGAGATATCTCAGATGGTGCTTAAAAAAACACATTATGTGGATAGAGCATTGCTAAATAATGATTTCTTATGCCGACATGTGGAATATGCTTGAAGGACAACATCTGAACAAATGATAAAGACCCATTTTAGCCACTCACAAATTTCAAGGTTGAATAGACCCAGACTGTGAACCCAGACAAATACACTGAAAACACAAAACAGCATTAAGAGAGTCTCTGGCCTTTTTTCCGTTTCCAATAAAGCCATCTTTTGTCAGCACACAGTAGTCGGCATAAACATGACATAGAAGTGGCCTGTGGGATGCCAGATGCTAGTGTATTTTAGCTCCAACAGCCAGCAGAAAAAATATGGAAATGACGGTAGTCATGAAGCCAAACAATGTTTGCAGGCACCATGTTTGTGTGTGTATCATCAGTAGCTAATGATAACGAGAGCCCGGTTCCAGTCTAATAGGGCTGAGGTACTGTAACAAGCACCTTCTGTCTGAGAAGCAGAGCTGCATGAAAATCCCTCTGGCAAGGTGGCGGGTGTGGCTGGGTGGGTGGGGGATTTGCTTAATTATGCATAAGATCTGGCAATGAATTCCAAATCCTTCAAGTCTCCTGGGCTTTTGGTAAATGGGAATAGTCTTTTAATATTGTTGCCGGGGTTGTTTTTCCTTTACAGGAGCTTGCTTTTTCATTTCATATCAAAAGAAAACAATTAACCTCTGAATGGTTTCCTCTCATTGAAACAATAGAAGGGAGCTGGTGTCATTCATCCACCAACTGGAGTGTTTGTGAGGTTAAGATCACAACACTGGTCCATTTCCCCAAACAACACAGGCTTTGTAATGAAGTCTACTATGCTCTGGTTTAAAAAAAATTTAAAAATCGCTTCATCTTTTGGGAAGGATCAAATAGATATGAACATCAAAATTGAACAAGCTTGCTTCAGATGTTTCGTACGCAGTCTTAATGAGACATTTCCCACTACGAAGATGAAGCAAATTCAAAGTAATACTGAGGGAGGCGGTGAAACTCTGCTATGTGAAGTGGCAAGTAAGGACTTGTGTGTTGCAATGCTACAGTAGACCCCTCACTTCTACCTCACAGTGCTTGCTGCTATTGGCCTGTGCCTGTGGTCTACAACATGGATTGGGCAAGTTCTGACAATCTGCATTCACTAAAAGACCACATTCTTTAATGCCTCAGGTGACAGGTTAAAGGTCACAATGAAGCTTTTGCTGAAACTCTATAATTACAACAATGAAACTGTTGTATTAACACATTGTAGGAATAACAAGTGTTCCTGCATAATGACAGTTCTTTCTTTTGTCCCCATTCGCCAAGGATGATGGATCTCTGACGGCAAGCAACATGGGATTAGTCTAAAGCCCTGTTCATTTTTTCTCTGATGCCACCTCAGTAAGATGCAATACCTACAGAAGAACGTGCAGCCATGAGTTTAAAAAGGGAACAATGATGTCTTGTTTAATAAGGTTCTATCTGGTGTGTCAAACATAAGTTATTCAAGTTATTAGCAAAAAGTTGATTTTAGCCACATGATACTAGGTTAGACAGCTAACTTGCTAAAGTAAAAGAGGTACTGCACACTTACATATGCTGTAAACTAAAAAGGATATGACTGTGCTGCATTGAAAAACATCAATGCTGCAGTTAATATTGACATTTTTTATTAAATGTATAAAAATCTGCATTTCATAGGTTGAAAATGGCTCAACACGCCATCTCCTGTTTTAAATCAGCCCTGAACCTGCGAGGCCAATGCTGACAGAGTCAACTGGTTGGGACCTGTCTACGTCAAAAAATGTATTATCTAATCCGTGTCAGTCAGTCTCTCTGTGACCCCTGACACACACACACACACACACACACACACACACACACACACACA
>JAVQJL010061574.1:0-18463 GCA_036024295.1 Nannoperca obscura | reverse complement strand
GTCCGCGAACCAACAGCACCAACTGCGCATGCGTGGGAAAACACGCCGTCCACCACACTTTCAAACTTTTCTTTTTTTCTCTTTTTGCGCTCGGTACAATAGAGAAAGCTGCTCTTCTTCTTCTTGCATGAGTGTTGTCATGTTTTGATTAGTTGTTTGTGTAAACGCCGATCTACTGCGCATGCGCATTTACACGCCGATCTACTGCGCATGTGTCGAACGCGTCTGCCAAGCGGGCTCTAAAAACAAGTATAATTTGAAATGCTCCGTGTGCGCGAGGTCCGCGACCGCGCACGAACGCGTCCGTTCTGGAGTATAATCCAGGCCTTAAGCCTTAAGTGTGCAGCTCTGGGTGAGAGCACAAACTGGTTTGAAAACAACATTACCCCAGCATGATAGCTTTTAAAAAGTAGACTAAATATGGATTTTGTATTATGTATGTATTGTCCCTTGTCAATTTTTGACATGCTCTATTTTATAGGTTTTGAAATCTTGTAAGGGTTTTGTTTCCTTCCTGGTTAAAAATAAAAGTAAAAGACATAGAAGTTAAAGGGGTTCTCAATCTCAAGAGATTTTTAATAAATGAGTGAATCGTGCAAAAACACATTAACATCCAGTGTTCTGCTCAACCTTTCCAAATGCTTATATAAATGCTGTCAAAAGATGAGCCCTTTCTGATGACAGATAACATTTCTGTGAACTTTGAGATCTGCATGTTGCCCATGCAGATGAAAGGATCATCAGCAATTCAGAAAAAAGAAAAAAACTTCACTTCTCAACTAGGGTTAATGCGTGTGGCAGTGCACTGACGTCAACAGCTGTTCTCAAACAAGCCCTTTGATGACTCATTGACAGCGGAGGCTCCCAATTGCCACTTTCACTAACTGGGGAAATGTCAGCGTCTGCGCTCAGCAGAGGCTGATCACAGTTCCTCTGCAGCTCCCGCCTGCCAGAATGAGGCAGTGATGAAATAGCTCTGGTGTTAATGGATGTGAGAGGAATCTTGACCCTCTCCAAAGAGCAGGATCTCTGTCTCCATTAAAAAGGGCCTTTGCTTTGGTCTGGATCAGAGCCTTGGCTCTCTCTGTGCCACAGGGAGTAGCCAGACAAAGGTAATTGTACGCCTCCTCTGCTCCTCCACCTTCACGTCAGGACTCAGGGGAGCGCCTGTGGAGGACACTGATTTTGAAATAGAGAGAAAACACACACAGACAAGTAATGATTAGGTTATTAGCACAGAGGTGACTAATTACCTAATTGTACTGTCAAAGGGGGAGCAGGAGGGGGAGATGGGCTGCAAGGTGAGGAGAGAAGCAGAGGAGTGTTTGGAGAGACTCGGGTTCATCTCTTGTTCCCCAGGCTGGGCTGCAGGGGTGGGTCCCTCACTATGTCTCTCTTTCCCCACGGCATCCCCCCAGCCTGCTGTTCGGGTCCCGGTGACATCTGCTCGTAGCATGGCGTGTCCTCGGTCCCCCCCTCAGAGGCCGGAGTCCCCCCCACACACCCTCTCACACCCCCGCATGCCTCCCCGTGCAGATGTTGCGGTCCCTGGGTCCTGCCTGCGTGGAGAGAGTCAGGCCTGTTTGATGTGTGATGAAACGGAATCAAGCGAGCCACTCAGGGGCTCGGGGAGCAAAGGGGGTAGAGAGGGGGTGAGGAAGGGTACCAGGAAAGATAGGAATGGAGGAGTAGGAGGTGGGGAGGTGAGAAAGAGTACAGGGAGGAAGGGATGTTGGGATAAGTCTCATTATAATATCAATCAGAGGCTGGGCACAGAGCACAGGGTTGGGATGTCCCTGCACTGGAGGTCAAAAACCTCAGGAGGAAGATGATGGGGTGGAGGGGAGGAGGTGGAAAGGAGGAGAGGAGACCACGTAAGGAGAAGAGAGGACATAAGGAGAAATGAGGGGAGACAAAATGAGTAGAGAAGAGAAGGGAGAAGCAGTGAGAAAACAAGATAAGAAAAATAACAATAGAGTAAACAAGAAGAGGAAATAATAGAGAAAATTAGATGAAACAAATTGAAGGAGAGGAAGCAAAAGGAAATGACAAAGGTGAAATAACAAAAGGGGAGGAGAAAAAAGTTGATGGGAGGATACGGTAAGAGTAAAGGAAAGGAGGAAATATGAAAGGAGGAAAAAGACAGAAGAGGGAAGGAAAGTAGAGTAAAGAAGAAAACATTAGATAGGAGCATAGGTAATGGCTGGAAAGGGAGCAAGATGAAACTAGAGGAAACATCAGGGGAGGAGATGAAAGTCGTTGAGAGGAGACAGGGTGAGAGGAAAGAAGGATAGGAGAGGGAGCAGGAGGCAATGGAATAAGAAAAAGAAAAGTAGCAGAGTTGAGATAAAATGAAATGAAAAAATTAGAAGAGAGGAAAATTTCAGGACAGGACAATAGACAAGGACATGGTGTGAGATTAAAGGAAAGAAAAGGAAACGAGGGGAAAGATATATATATATTTTTTTTTTTTTTAAAGAAAACGAGAACGAACAGGAAGAGATGAGAGAAAAGGAATGAGAGGAGAGGAGGCAAGTTGAAAGGAAAAGATGAAAGGAAAGATGGTGGTGTTGAGGGAAGATGATGAGGAAAGGAAACGACCAAAGAGGAAGCAAGAGGAGAAAAAAGGAGATAAGGGGGAGTAGATGATAGGAGACAATGAGATGAGAGAGGAGAAGAAGGGAAAAAACAAAGTAGATGAGAGAAAAACAAATGAGGGCAGAAAGGAGAAGAGGAAACAAGAAGAAGAAAATGAGACAAAAGTAAATAAGGGAATGAGACAAATGTAGATGAGAGAAATGATGACTAGAGTAAGGAAATTAGAATAATCAAGAGGAAAGCAAAGGATACAAAGGAAAGGAGCTGAAGAGGATAGTAGATGAGATGAGCGAAAAGAAAAGAAGCAAGAGAATATCAAGCAGGAGGAAGCGGAAACCAGAGGGGATGAGAAGAAAGCAAGAAAGGAAACAGGAGAAGTGAAGACATAAAATGAGATGAAAGAAAGGGAACTAAAAGGAGGACAGTAGAGGAAATAGATGGAAAAAAACTAAATTGGGTGGCAGGAAAGTAGATGAGACATGAAGAGAGATAGGAAAATTACATTAGAGGTGAGGAAAGAGGAAACGAGGAGGAGAGATGAACAGTAAGTAGATGTGAGAAAGCAATGGGAAAGGAAATGAGATGAAAATAGAAGAAACAAAAGGGAAAGAAATGAGAGAAAATCAGAGAACTTGTGATGAGAGACAGGAAGCAAGAGTAGAGGAGCTGGTCGCAGCTTTCTCTCATGTCTCCTTCCTCTTTCTTCCTCCAACATGGCTGTCTTCCCCTTGTCTCTTTGCTCTGCATTCCTCTATATTCCCTCATATACTCCCGCATCTCTGTGCCTAATCTTGCTCCCCGTGCAGTATGTTAATTATTGTTGTGAAGGAACAGAAAGTTAATGACGGCGACGAGGAGAAAGATGATGATGATGATGACGATGATGATGATGTGATTATGATTACCACTTAGTGCGGGCATCACCGTGCCACGTAGAGAAAAGTTTAACAGGAGGAAGTGGGTGAAGAAGTGCTAACAGGGGACCAGGTGAAGCGATGGATAGGTTAGCAGTTAAAGATCAAAGTGAAAAACAAAGACGGATTTCAAACGGGCCCAGAGAGCTTGGCAACAGACCCGCGGCTCCTCTGATAATACTTAGATCTATAAATGTTTCTTTTTATTTATTTATTTATTTTCTTATTTATTTTTAAAATTATTCATCGCCGTAATAATTTGGGCCTAACAAGCACTTGAGGGAGACGGCTTCCTTTTGCATCTCTCTCCCCCATTTCTTTAGTTTCCCGCTCCGTGGTGCTGGGAGCTCGGGGATTTGGGGGCACTATTAGAGAGAATTTCTTTTATTTGCTGCTAATGAATGATATGCATGATACTATTTTCTTTTTTCTTGTGTACTTTGTGGGGGTAACTGCGAGGATCGGGGCAGGAGCTGGAGAATTGGACTCTTTTTCAAGGCTTTGTTCATTTAACCCTCTTCTCGCCTTCCAAGCGAGTGCACGAGGTTGTTATCGTCACTTTGCCAGATTTCCAATTCAAATATGCAGCTATACTTCACTTGACACCAGTGATATGGCATAGTTTGACTTTGTTTTTCTATTTTCAGTCACACTGTATGTTTACGAAATATGGGTTAACTGGTCTGTAGATACAGGAGAGGCACAGCAGGTCTGTAAACATCTCTGCCACCGGGAGAAATAACTGCACATTTACTGTTCTTTATTGTTCTTGATTCGTAAAAGGATTCCAACTGTTTTTGAATGCCCATACAGTGCAAACAAAAGCTATTTACTCATCCTAATGCCGGGCAGATACTGCACAATGTTATTAATCTCATATTTTGACTTTCCTCACACTACCACTTTTAATGTCACACTGTACGGAGGAATTGATCAACTAATCGCAAGTGCACACACTCAACCTCTGATCGGTTTTGACCGTTCACGATTCCAAGAAACATTCATTCAAACAAGAGGGCTGCATCCTCAAACGTGGACAAAAACAGTGAAAGAAGATGAAGTCACAGTCAAGACTACAGCCATGTAAAATACTACTCTAGTAATACCGAAACAAGTTCCCTGCCATTTATAGCAAGTCTTTTGATAGAAGCTAGGATGGAATCAGATTACAGATCTGCTTAAACTACAAGACAGTCGACCTGACAGGAATCCACCTGACTGTAAAATGAGTCAGGGGGCAACCATATCTGTGCTTTAAATCTGTCCCTAAAAGACCACTAAACCTTTTCACAATGTGTTACAATTGTCTGCAAAAACTGTTTTAATTAGTGCTTTGGTACAGAAGTGCATTGCATTCACCAAAGAGACAAAAACTAGAGACAATTTCTTGTAATTACAATGTCTGACTATAATGTCTGGATCTCATAATGAATTGAAAAAGATCCCGTTGTTCTTTTTCGTTAAATACAATGCATGTCTTTTTACTCAAGTCACTGGCTGCAAAGGCCAATCAAAACAGACTCACAAACACTTGGGACAATTATGCTATTATATAGTGCCAGATGAAGCTCTGTGACTGAGTGTTGACAGTGTGCAGGAATTTCACAACCTTTCTAGAATTTCTAAGCAATGTGTGTATACAAGACAAAACAGGACAACTAAATGCGCTCATGTCAACAAAATTCTTGAATCAATTTGATATTTGTTGGAACCAAGACAAAAATATTGCAGCCTTCACGGCAGTGTTTTTCTTTTTTGTTTTCTACCAGAAAATGACAGCCCATAACAAACCAAATGACTTGTTCAATCTGATGCTTTTGCAGTGTATTCTCCGGCTGCCGTATTATATAAAGTATTTATGTTTCTGTTTGTGCAAAGATGCTGATATTCGCTGGGGAAACGCTGACCTTCACCTCTCTATGCAAGAGATAATGCAAATACCTTTTAAAGTGTCGTCTCAGTAGACTTTTGGAACAACCGCACACACACGCATGCATACATAGACAAACACAGGAAGATAAACTATTGCCTGCAGTGATGGCTGCAGTACTATATTCCAAATGTTAAAACAGCAGCACACATCAGTGTGCTCTGTGCCGGCGTCAACATGGCCTGATAATGACCTCCCTCCTGAGTGGAGAAAGCTGCTCCTCCTCGGCTGTCCCTCCTCTCTTCCCCTTCTTCTTCTTTGGTGTGATGTCTGCGTCGACCCGGGTTCCCAAAAAAACTTTGAAGTTGCCTCTCTGCCACCTTCTGCCTAAATCGGCATCTTCAGATGGGAGTTGATGGAGGCGCTATTGTCTCCCTTTGGAGCGCACTGCAGGAGAGGCTGTGTGATGAATGTTTGAGCAGCAGTGATAAAGCTGCACTTTTCCCATGCTGAGAGTCATGCCAGAGGCTTCACACGCCTCGCCGGTCAGGAGGGGAGAGTCCAGGCCGGGCCGCCCGGATTTTTACCTCCTACAGTGGGATATATGGATGGGTCTTAAGGGAGCTTCTGGGCTAAAGGTCGACTGTATAAGTACAGAGCAGCTCCATAACACACCTGAGAAAAAAGACTTATGTGTGCAGATTCACACTGATGCCTGCCCTTTCTTCTCTTTTAGACACACAGCACACAAACAAACTTTGTACTAACGTGTGGACGCAAAGGGCTCGTGTTGATGTTTAATTCAACCCTGTAAATGACCATTAATTAATAAACCTCATACTTCAGTCTGCTCCATGTTGCATGAGCGGACGTTTAACTTTTAATCTGGCAGCAGAGATGTTGGCACATGCTTTACTCTGAATGAAAAACTACCACAGATTGACTCAATTAGAACAATCCAGTGAAAGCCATCACTCAGATGCAACTTGGAGATGTTAAATCCCTGCCTTTGTTTGTTTCTGCACAGCTTGTTGCTCCCCAAACCCTGAGCATCTGTGCAGAGGGAGGGGACGTGGGGAGGGGTTGATGGCAGGCCACATAGGGAGGGCCTCCTCTCCTTCAGTCTGTCAGCCCACCTGACTGCTGCTGTGGCAGGCCTGCCCAAGGCAAGACCACAGGCTAGAGCCTCCTGTGGGCCTCCAACAGGGCTCGCCAGCCTCCCCGAGCCCATTAGAGCACCCCTCCTTCCACCTCCGCCCAGGAGGCCCCCACCCAGCCCTGCAGCCCTCTGCCCCAAGATGCCATCGCTCTCCGTCCTGCTCTGCTCTGAAAAAACTCTATTGTTTTCCACTGTTTGCCATGTTGTGTCTACAATAGGAGCGGTTTGGGGGCATGTTTCTTTATTTGTCTTTATTTTTGTGCTGGAGGGTTTCAAATCAGGCTCCTGAGAGGCTCCGGCTTCCAGTGGTGTGAAAGTATTTTTAGGGAACAAATTCCAGGAAGGCCTTTTTGCAGTTACTGCACTAATGTTGTGTGACTGTCAAAGCTTCCACTGCTGTCCGCTGTTCCCCTGAACGGTCCAACATTGAGGATTGTCAAAGCACTTAACCTGGATTCACTGTGTCTTATCGCAAAGACAATATCTGGAAGTATTTCTGTTGTATATTCCTCTCTCTCATTCTTACATTGGATTTAATGAGATCGTCTTGGGGAGCGGCTGAGATTCTCAGAGGCAAGGTAAAGGTGTGTGTGTGTGTGTGGGGGTGTGGGGGGGGGGGGGTATTCTGGATATCCTGTGATTCTCAGTCTATTTGAGTCTTTTTGATCTAAATGAAACTACAGGGTGCAGAACGGACCCTGCATATGAATAATCAGACCCGGCGACTTTGCATACTAGCTGCAGAAATACCAGGAGAGCAAATTCATGTTCAACCCCAGTTGTGGATGCAATTTGTGAACGTGAGCTTCTGAAGCGCCTTGTAATGGTTCAATTTATAATTAATCATATCTGATTTGCCAGATTGCCATAAACTTGGGGAATAAAAATTTGGGTGTGTTGGGGTTTCAGCTTTTTTTTTTAAGCATTAAGTATTTATGATCTTTGATGGATATATAAACTGTGGTAAATCCATTGCCTTGAATATTGATTATCTCTAATTAAAAATGCAGTTTGATAAGAACATTAGCAGCTTTCTCTGGTCATCCTCGACCCGTTTTCCAACATTTATATTATATTTAAAATGTCTGACCTCCTTGTGGCGTATCCCTGCTTGCAGTTCAGTGTGCCAATTAGCCGTGGAGCTCTTTAACGAGCGAGTCATTAGTTCTAATTAGGATGTGGTTAACTGCGATGCATTAAAAGGCGAAACCCATCATGTTGAAGGATGACGTGTCGCCGCTAAGCCCGACTGGAAACAGCTGTTGACTTTCCTGAGAGGGTCACGCTAGAAACAAATACTCCCCTGAGCACAGCGAGATGACGGGACACCTACTCGTAAGAAGTGATTGAAAGCACAAAATTAAATAAAATTTGGTGATCGCAGTGTGGACATGCAATTGGGTGTGTCTCAGTAATGTGTAGGCCCACAAATTGATTTATAGGAACCTTCTGTTCAATTGAACAGTAAGACTAGGATGTAGAAGTAAAAAAATGTATAAACATATATTAACCAGGAACTAATACCAGTGCTCACCCTGATCTTTGACTAACCATAACCTTTTTGTGGCCTAAACCTAAAGGCCTGGGCCTTGTACGACCACCATCCATCTCATCCATCTCCAAATGATTTCTTTGTGGTACAAGAATGTAGCACTTCCTGGCCTGAAAAGAACATTTGTCATAATCCATCCAGCAATGACGTTTCCTTCAAAATCTCAGTATCAATACTACGCAAAGACAGGGTTGCTTCAGTTCTGCTTTTTTTTATTTATTTTTTTTACATATTACTTAGTAAAAAACTACCTGGTTGATTCCCAACGAGTTCAATACATAAGTTGGCTTCCAAAACTACAAAAATGATTTGTGAGTGTTTTATAACCTGACACCTTTATGGTTCAAGTTTACACGGTGAACTTTAGAGTAAGATCTTGTCATTATTAAAAGAAAACAAAGTTGACTGTAGGTAGAAGTGAGAATGGAGTGTTTGACCATCCCCCATCAGCTCTGAGAGGTAGCACTGAGAGGTATAGTGCTACAAACATATCACAGTACACAGTTACTGTGGTTATTCAGGAAAGCATAAACATTACAGGTGAAATTTTAAAGCCCAAAATGTTCAGGTTAAAGATTTATTGTCACTGAACAATGTAGTTTATAGCTTTTGGATTCATTGATTTGTTTATTCGTGTACTGAGCACTGGCTGTAGATTTTCTGGGGAGGAGAGTGTCTTTCCCAGCTCTGAGGCAGAGGGCTGGGCTGTGCGGTGATTTTGGCAAAATGGCCACAAGTAGTGATTACTTGTACTTTACCTTTGTGTTAAAACCATTAAAACTTGGATTTGTGACATGCTAAAACATCGTTCAACAGTTGCATATGTAGAGAAGAGTCATAAAGTCAGCGTGCTGTTTCAGTAATCAGTTATGTAGCAGCCACATATCTAAAGTTTGCTAACGTTAGCTAACATTAGCCACCATAAGCTACTGGTCAATCACACCCATGCTGTATCCACAAAACCCCTGATTGTATAGAATCGAGCTGGGGGGCCTTTTTTTGCTTATAAATTCAACTTTTCAAGTGTAAGAGAAAAATTTGTCATTTCTTCCTTCAGAAGTTTTATACTCTCAAAAATTCTCTTAACTAAATTAGCCTACTGTAAACCTTTTTATTATTTAAGCACACAAACACATTGGGTGTGCCTGTGGATATTCGATATTCCTTTTATTTTTCCTATGCGGGAGTGGTGAAGGTTAAAGACTATGTGAAGATATTTGGAGAACACTGTTGTACCTGACAAGTTTAACTGTTGAACAAAAAAAAACTATAAATTGTTGGTACCATGAGACGCTGCACAGTTCATATGGAGATTCTGAATCTCATTACCTGAAGTCGGAATTGTTGGCAGACAGCTGTTTTTGCTTATGTGTACGAGGCGGAGGAGGAGAAAGATGGCAGGGCTGCGGGGTGTAGCTGAGGATGTGCAGGTGCACAGCGAACTTGACAGAAAGGTACACAGACAGAAAAACAGACAGAAAGTGGAATGAAACACGGGGAGAAAAGATAAAGAGGAAGAAGGGAATCATTGAGCGAGACACGTAAGTGGGAGATGTGGGGCTCGGCATAAATCGTCGTAGATTACGGAGCCTGTGGAGATCTTTCGACTTGTGTTCCTCCTTTTCCTGCCTTCTGTTTGACATGAGAGTGAATGAGGTAATCCACGGTGCTCAGGGGTACACAGGCTCTGCTCCCATCTGGGCTTTGAACCTTTTGCTCACCTCACGCTCGGTCTCTGGTGTGTCGTGGTACAGTGGAGCATGTCAGACAAAGAAATTAAAGATGGCAGTTTACAGGGAAACACTCTGCTCTTTTGGTAACGCAGCTCTAAGAAGAAACTGACAAATTGATTTAAATGGATGAGATACGTTCCCCAACCCACAAACGTTTTCCACTCACCTTTTAGAACATATTTACCTCCCTGTCTGTTCCTGTTTTGTCACTTTGGGAACATGTTTGCACTTTCTGCTCTTTTGTGTCTGTTTGCATGGTTGCATTTATGTACTCATTCATTTTTCATGCTTGTATTAATACTTCTTTGGAGCTCTTGTTATCAATCAGGTTTTTTTGTTGTTTGCATGTGAGATTATATACGTGAGTGCATACAGTATGTGTGTGTTTTGAAAGAGCTCTGCTTGCAAGTGTGTTTTCAAAAGCAGGACTGTGACTGTTCCTTTGTTGCTCACAGCTGTCCCACATTAGGGATCAGCCGCTATTCCCCAGGCAGTAAAGGGTTTTCACAGGCCCTGCTAATTGGCTGTAATCTCCTTTTTAAACTTGAAAGCCAGCAAGCCTCCAGCCCTGCAGTTTACAAGCAATTAATGCAAGGAACACCAATATTGCTGGTCACAACTGGTGTATATCTGTTCCCTCTTCCTGCGGTTCCCTCTTATCTGATATCAGCCCATCTCAGAGGCGCATTGACTCCTCCTGCATCGCAGGCCCCGGTGTAAACAGCTACTCAGTAGTGGGGCCTTCTGGGAAAGAGACGCGGCGGGGGAATTTGGTCTGAATCTTGAAGTGTCCGTGGGGATGATGGCGGGATTTGGGGATCGGAGGGGTTTCCTTCTTAGGCGCTGATGAAATAATAATGCACGGAGTTGGCGAGGCTGAAATTTGCACATGAAAATCCTCTCCCTTCGCGCTCCTTGCGTCTAATGTGCCGCCGATGACAATCCCTGCCTCTCACAGTTTATATGCAAATGAGTTCTCTCAGCATCCTCCTCCTCAGAGAGTCGCCCAGCCGAGCTAGAGAGAGCGAGATAGACAGAGAGACATAAAGTGGAAGAGACAGAGTGGGGCTTTTTTGTTGTGTTTTGTTTGTGTTTGTCTTGTTTATTTTTAAAAGGATTTTTAAAAGATGATAATATATTTTAATTTTTCCCTTTGTTTTTTCCTGAAAGGCGATATGCAGATTCTCTGAAGAGTTTGAAATGCCAGACTTTTCTTTTGTGTTTAATTGGAACATAATGCCGGTAGTCTAAATAAAGTGTTTGTCTGAAGTGAGAAATGGTTGTATAATGACTACGTTTTTTTTCTCCTTTTTTCTCCAAACAACAAGACTCATCTTCCCCTCAGGAGTCTCATCGGTCTGATTATTCTCTTTTTTCGATATAAATACTGTTTCCTCTGCATGACCTCTGCTCTCTCTGGACCTCGGCCTCCTGCTCAGCCATCCTGTTGGGTTCTCCAGAGAGGGTGTTAACATCACATCGCCAGGCACTTCAAGCTGCTATGGAAACAGAAGAACACCAGACTAAAATTTGGTCCATGCTCTAAAAAACTAATCTGTTCAGATAATAACACCATTTGGATCTACAAACAGGAAGATGGTGATAAGTAGCCCCTCCACAGCTCAGCTTTTGTTTTTAGTGCAAAACATCCAGGAAGCCAGACCAATCAACAAACTCCGGGAGTGGTTTCAATGACGATTTCACTTCCAAACCTAATGAACAGCTGCTTAAACTAGGAGTTGTAAATATAAAATAAAATGTCTCAGTAGTGACCCATTTTTTATCCCAAATGTGTTTAGAACCTGATTACAGTGGACAGATTTGCCCAAAACGTCACCTTTGTGCACTTTAACTTTGGTATCTTCTGCTGCCTACTTGTTATGATGTCTGCCCAGGAGGCACATTTTCAGGTTGGCTAATTAATACTTTTAAAATGATTAGCTAAACAGTAAGTCGTTGTCAAAACAAGAAATGGCTGGAGGTTTCACTGCCTTTTAATACATTTTTTTTAAAGCAAACAGGCCCACAGTCATACAGAGGAGGGGTGAGATGGATGGGAGGAAGGGGGGAGGGAGAGGAGAGGGGCTTCATGTCAGCCTGCTCTCCTAAGTCATGGCCAGTTAGTTAAAGCAAACGCAGGCGGACCCCTGGAGAGAACGCGGGCCGGCGGAGAGTGCCAATCACAGCCGAGCCCTGGGCATTCCGTGGTACAGCTCGCCTTGAGCAACTTTTTATTAATTTAATAAACATCCCACGGAAACGGAGCGGTGTGGACTTACGTACCCTCGTAGACAACAGCACCGCTCGAGCCTAATGAGATGTGCTACTAACACACACACACGTTCCCACATATATGAAATGTGCACACACACTTTCTGAAAAACACACAAGCATGCAGCCCACAGGCTCAAATGCTTAATAAACATGGGGGGAGGGGGAGGGCTGTTAAAGAGTTGGTTCACCTAAATTACAGAAAATATATTTTCTCACTTACTTATTGTGAACTCTAGAAATAAAGACAGTTTTGCTTTTATTCGTTTTGAGATATCTGGTTCTGGGAATTCTACTTCCACACCAGTACAATGAAGGTGAATAGACTTTCATTTGTGGTGGGTGCTCACAGCATTAAAAAATACATTTAAAGCACGATTTCTTTAGTAGAAAGTTTCATCCAAAGAAAAAGGGTTCACTACAAACTGTGGATTATTACGATTAACCAGGGCATAGGTTCTGCAGTAGGGCTGGGTGTTGAAAAGTCTCTGAAAACAACATGTATGGGAAAAGTGTGAAGTATCGAGTGTTTGGGAAGATCCTTAAGCTAGTTTACTTATTATTTAATCAGATATATCCTGATCTAAATCAGAAACATCCTTTATTTAACATTGATTCACTGAGCATGTTGCATATTTCGTAAAAAGAAAAAAAAAGTCATTAAAACGTGTTTAGATTCCCCAAACTGTGGTATAGAAAATGGATTGTTGTATCTGAAACATAGATATGGTGTTGCCTTTATTATATTATATTTCTGTACCACTTTGGCAATATAGATTCCTTATCTGTCATGCCAATAAAGCTTATTTCAATTTAAATTTGGTATTGGCACCAATTTTAATTTTATTTAATCACTACCCAACCTACCCAACAGATATAAACCATAAAACCTGAGCTTAAACAAGTTTAAATCTGACCAAGCATTCTTTTGATACTTGCCACGTTTCAATACTCAACACTAAAGACACATTTTAGTCAATACTCAAAGCATTGAGGTTAAATAATCAGCTTTACTTCTTCTGGATAACGTGGTCAACACTTTTCTTTGGAACTACTTTACTACCAAACAAGTAGTTGATAGAAATTGCTGTTGTTGTGTAGATTATCCAGAGTACCAGAAAGAGATGCTGCTTTTGAATTTTTAAATGTCATTTTAGCATCACAAATGAAATTCCATTAACCTCCATTGTATTTGGGTGTCGTATTGATGTCCTATTACTGTCTGTATGGCTAGATACCACTGTGTAAGAAAATAAATAGTTGTTGTAATTTGGGAGAACTGACCCTTTAAACTGGCACGCCATCTTTGAAATAAATTTCTCTTCGGCCCCCAAAACACTCCTCAGACTCGAGTTCATTACGATTCTGCGGGCAGCACGGCGATGCGCCAGGGGTCCGACTGAGAGCACAAAACATTATGAAAATAATAATGATCTCACTTTCACGCTTGTTTCTTCCTGCCCCGGCTTCTTATGGCGGGTGTCAGTGTCGATGGGAGTCATTAGAAGGGTCGGGCTCTCCTCTCGACTGATGAGGAGCGGCTGCAGTAAGGAGGGACCAGGGGAGCGGGAGGAGGACAGACTCCAGCACGCTAACAACCACAACCATCATCATCACCACCACCACCGCCACACGTACCTGCTGCTCCGGGGAGACGCTGCCTCCTGTCAAACAGCGGAGGGACCCCGGTTCACCTGCAATGCTAAGTCGTGTGTGTGTAAATGTATGTGACTGCATCAGCTTTTGTGTGTGTGTGCGTGTGTGTGTGTGCGTGTGTGCGCGCATCCTGCTGTCTACATAATTCCCTCCCAGTCTCTGCTCACTCTTTGGCTTTGACTGTTCACTCCTCTTTCTCTTCCTTCACCCCCCCCCCCCCCATTTCTCACTGTATCACTCCATATATTCATGAATTTCCTGTTTATCATGAAAACTTATGCATGAAAATAGAGAGTGGGAAGGGAAAAAAACAACAGAAAAAAAAAACAAACAGGGTGAATGTTGATGGGGGTTTTGTCTCGTCCGGGTGCAGCGCTGCACAGGCAGCCCGGTCCTCGGGGGACGTATGCAAGAAGACCCTGATTCCATCTCCCTTTTCTATTCTTTCAATTTCCTTTCTTTTCTCTCTTTCCTTCTATCCACCCACCTAGCGCCTTCCTTCTTTCCTTCCTAACATTCACCCCATCCCCCCCTCCCCACCTACCCGCTGCCTTTCTCTTCTCGTCTCTCCTTCACAGTGTCAAAGCCAGTTACAGGCAGAGGAGCTCTCCTTCTTAAATAATTCACAAGTTGATTAATAGACTCACAAGGGTATAATTAGGCAGGGGAGAGATGGTGGCTAGTGTAACCAGTACAGTGCTTAGGGGAATTAGAATGCGGGGTTATTGAGGAAATGGAGAGTACCAGTAAAAAAAAAAAAATTAAATAAAAAAATGTGGCGGCTGAAGTGGTGGACTCGGGGAGGAGATGAAGAGGCAGGGGGAGGATGAGGAGGAAGAGGTTGGTGGTGGGGGGGCACCTTTTTCTGAGGCTATGTGTTGGATATCAGGCAGCCTCTACAGGAGCATGGAGCCCAGGGTTTGTTTGATGTGGAAATTGGACAGTTTGAATCGGTCTCCTTTAATTTTTCACAACTTACAGGGCCCCCCTGGGTGCCTCACATTCCTCTTATAGGATATAAATTAGGTTTTTTTTTTGTCCTCTCACTCCCTCAGTTTTTAAACCACCATTTTTTCTCTTTTTCTTTTACATATTATCCAGGTACCCCTGCCTTTTTTTTTTTCTTCCAGCGACTTCTTCCTCTTCCTCGGTGAACGGAGTTGCAGTTTGTCAAACAGTCAGTCATCAGCATAAAACTTCACTTATGTTGCCTCTAAGGCATCTTTTGTATTCTGAAAGGGATGTGCTTTCCGCTGCCAGACCGGTCTTCAAAACAAACAAACAGAACAATGGAACAGCACTTCTCTCTTCGCAGTTCAGACATCATATTTCTGTTGTGGTGATCTCTGTCTGCCTCACTTTTGCTGTTAAAATAAAATGAAAAGAACCAACGGAAATACACCCAGACAGGTACAACACTATGCCTTTCCAGCTTGTGTGGGTTTTTTTTCTCCTCCTTCCCGGGAAGTTCTCTTCGAGTTAAAGCAGTCATATTGGGTACACACTGCTGTTTCTTTGGTTTGTTTCTCTGTATTTATTTCATTGTCGATATCTCAGATTGCTTCCACCCAGCTGTGTGGGTTTTTTTTTTTTGCACTCAGGATTCGCTGATATCCAAACAGACTGATGTGTCCATCCCGGCGCGCGGGTGCTGGCTCTGATGTGCGCCGTGTCTGCCTGCATGTCGACGTGTCAACTCTAATTCAAACTCCTCTGTTCTCTTCTCATCCGTCTGCTCCAGATGTTGCACTGGGTGTCAAAATGGATCTCTGCTCCCTCCCAAAAAAAAGAAAGAAAAAGGCGGAAAGCAACACATTTCTCTGTTTGTAGAAACTGAGAGATACACTTTGAAATTCAATTCAGGCATGTAGGAGGAGATGAGCCCAATTCAGCAAGTGTTAGCCTTGATGCCACTGCTGATTTCATTCCTTGCTTGTTATCTTCACTGAATCATCTGTCGTGACTGCCAGGAGAAGAAAATGCACTGCACTGGTTAATTCCCTTCTTTGCTTGTCTGTATTGGACAATTGTGCATTAATCATACTTTCTTCACCATGTAATTGGCCCTTCTTTGTTGTCTCCAGCAGACGACTAATGACTTCTTGATATTTTTCTTGGCTGTGCAGATGCCCTGCCACCAGGAGGCGCTGAAAAGAGCGGGACCCCTCTGTGTTGATTTATTTATCCGTGTCTGGATTAAAGCCTGTATACCTGATAAAGGGGATGTCAGAGGAGCTTTGACAGCCACAGAGGCGGCAGAGTGTGTGCGATTTGGTCGCTGCGCCGGCAGAAACAAGGAGTGTCGATGGCATCTTTGAAGTCTTGACAGACGAGAGCCTCTGAGCATCCCCTTAATCTTGCCTTCCCCTCAGAAAGGCGTGCGAGCAGGCAGGTTCTCAGCGCGCTCGGCTCCCTGTTTGCCTTATTCTCTTAATGACACAAACCATTCAGCGACCACGCATGATAGCATTTCATCTGGCATAATGTGCAGTGGCTGCTTACTTCAAACGCTTCAGCGCCTCTCCGCGTTAAGCCGGCTGGAGACGGCAAGAGCCAGGACATGAACACACAAGGCTTTTCCTATTGGCTTGATGGGATGCCTGTGTGTAGTGTATGCTGTTTGATTGTGCTGATTGTTTTCGTGAGCCCACCTGAAGCAAATACAAAGAATCTATGTATGATTGTCTGGAAATCAGATCAGTGGAGAGAGATATGTTTCACACCTGAACGCTCTGTCTGCCTCGAGTGATTCCCGGAGCCTATAATGACCCTTGAACTGTTCCCATTACTGTTTCTTCACACAGAACATATGATATTGCTTCCTCACATAAAGACTAGTCACTACAAAGACAATGTCATGGAAATGCAGCAATAGGCTACGAAGGGCTGTCTTGCATTACTCTGCGCTCCATCTTGAGCTGATTTCCCATCAGCACAGATTTTATGTTTTTCCATCAATTCCCATCTTCCTCCCTATCACATCCAGAACAATGACAGAGCAGAAATGCGGGCGGAATGGAATATGGGGGGCCTTCGTCGTGGAGGACCGGAGCTGATGGGCTGAGGAGGGCGCTGGGGTTAATTACTCTATTACTGGGTGGCTCAGCCAGGAGCTGTTTAAACAGGCCCCAGCCAGCAGGGGATTAGGCCTCATTACTCCAGCTAAAGTTACGCCCACGACCCTTCCCCACTGCCTCTTACTGCGGGTTTGTCAGGCGTTCTGGGGAATATTCATATGGAGGGAGGAGGGGAGCATATAGGAAGGAAAAAGAGATTACGACCAAGCAGAGGCAGAAGGACAGGTGAGGGGAAGAAGAGCAAACTGGCAAAAACGACAGGGCTTAACTCCAGCGGATCGCCTGCATCATCACCTGAGCTCAGCCAGGGCTACAATTATCCACCAAAATGCTAGAGCGTAGCAAGATTAGCATCTGAGGCTTAGGTTACTCTCCCTCCCACCGAACTGAACCCCCAGCCATCCTCGGCCACTGTCCTCCTCCTCCAGGTGTCTGATGGCACTCGGTGATAATGACGGTGCTCTCGTTTGCAGGAAGGACGGGCCGCTTGAAATTAGGTCGATGTTTGTTCTCAATGAGTGGAGCACGATGGGTCAGTTTACCAGGTCTATAGGGCATGAAATACTTTTAGACAGTCATATCACTCAGTGATGAAAGGTGCCTTTATATAGTGGATGAAGTGGTGTTACATTGTGTGTAATGTCATTACATGTTCACTGCAAAAATATTCTATATGTAGGGGTTTTCTTTTTTCAGTGTCTTGGTCAAAGTATTTGGTATTGGAAGAAAATCTAAATTTTTAACCGATGACGGGGATGAAAAGTCGAGATGATCGACATGATTATAATTAATCATGAGGGGGACATGAATGTCACCACATTTCATGGAAATCCATCCAATTTCCTGTGGTGGTATCAATGTACTCATCTAACTGTCACCCAAAACTATTTCTTTTAATGGGCTGGGCCGTTGTTTTGAACACATGAATTGCCAGCAGGTCAAGTAATTACAAACAAAATATAATTCCACAGCAGTGATGCATTCTCATGAACATACAAATGTATGGTCTGCCTTATCAGAATCAGAATACTTTATACATTTTATTTTACATGACAATTCCTAATCACTGTGGTGGCAGCGTTGATCAAATTTTACTCCAGTGTGAATACAGATACATATTATACCTTAAAACGCTACACCCCAGTGGCCTAAATAAGAAAGTAGATATGACCTGTTTTCTGTGACCATCTTATTGTCTTCATCACGGTGGATCCATTCCCAGTGTACACGCTAACATTTGACATGTAGACATGGTCAAGATGATCTGAAGTTCAAACCGAGCATCAGAATGTGGAAGAAAGGCAATTTAAGTGACTTTGAAAATGGCATGGTTGTATTTTACAAACTGCTGATCTGCTACGATTTTCATGCAAAACCATCTCCAGTGTTTACAGAGAAGATATCCACTAAGCAGCAGTTCTGTGAGGAAAAAGGCTTTGTTGACGCAAAAGGTGAGAAGATAAAGGCCAGAATGTTTGAGCTGATAGAAAGGCAACAGTAACTCAAATAACCACTTGGGCCCTTTAGTATTAATTGAGCATCGTTTAAACACCACAGCCTACCTGAGTGTTGTTGCTGACCATGTCCATCCCTTTATGACCACAGTGTACCATCTTCTGAGGGCTACTTCCAT